>JBBPCY010093593.1:0-22011 GCA_037974405.1 Brachyalestes nurse
GCACTTGTCTAATTCATCACACTCGTGTGAACAGCAGTTTTCACTGTTGTCTAGAAAAATGAATTGAAGTACAATGACGTAGCAAAAAAGTACCCACTTCTAAATATAGTCACAGTTTTCACAAAGATACATTTTCCTTATGTTTATGAGGATTTACTTTCAACTCATTAGTAGGACATTTTTGGGCTGTAAAAGGAAAATGAGATGTTAGATGTGTCAAAAATGGTGATCTAAGAAAATAAACATCCAGAATGAAGTACTAATAAAGTTATAAAATAAAACATAGAGTCTATAATGGCAAATAAATGCTGAGGGCAATTTTTAAGAAATACTATTAATAGATATTTACTCTAAAAATGAAAGTAGCTAAAAAGAACCATTTCACCATAAAACCATCTTGCCATTAAAGAACCATTTTTAACCACAGAAGACCTCTACTGTACCTTTCAGTTGATGGTTCTTTAAACTCATTCAGAGAGGCTAAAGATGCATTTTAAAGCTTAGAGAATTGTTCTAGAACCGTTCTTTTATTCAAGAAAGTACAATTCATCATTCTTATCAAAAAACTTAATATTCTGAAACAACAGTTGTAGAACAAAACAAACAAATCTAAATAAACTTATGGATGAATCTAAATACTATAAAATGTTTAGTCTATGCTGTAAACGTTATTTTGACATTTTTACAGAAAATGTATCAATTGATTATACGATCATATCGAGGCTCGTTGTCCTCTTTACAGCAAGAGAATCTGGGGTCAGTGAACCAGAATAAGATTTTTAAAAAAAAGAAAATTATGGTATATCGTTTTTGTGGAAACACTTAAACCCCCACAGTGCTTCGTCTCCTCACTGTAGTCAAATCAGGTTCTGACCATCCACTGAAGATTCAAATTCAGATCTGAAGAATTCAGATGTATATAGACCCAAAATGCGTCCTGATATGCACTTATAATGGAGAATTAGCTTAGCTTATTAGCATAATAATTATTTTCTTTTCAGTATGTTCATGTTTTCATATTTTTTTATTTGAAGCAGATTGGCTTAGCTTAGTAGTTCTTTTCATGAAAAATTGTCATTTTTGTATCTTCAGTACAATAAATACTGTTGCAAATGATGCTTTTCCTCATGCTAATAAAATGCTGAAATATGAAAAATTTAAATTTACTGAAAATATGGATACTGTCGATGGTTCAGCAGTAATATATACATCAATACAGAAATATATTTAAAATGATTTTTTTTAAATCACTTGTATACTTCTAATGGTTTATTTGAGTTTCTGCCTTAACATTTCTATAAAATAATGTTTATGAATGTAACCCTGTCTGGCATCTTCTACATTTGTGTGTAATTTTCCACTTTATGTGTGTTTTCAGAACATGTCTCACACACACACATTATGTTATCATTTACAGAAACAAAGTTGATTGAGGGGAAGAAGCGGGTTAGTGATCAGTCACTCACTGCTGCTCTCACATGCAGTTATAGAAAAGGAAAAACTGTGCGTGCCTTTCAGATTTGATCTTATACTGAAACTTCTAAAAAGGTCTTTCCGTTCTTGACGTTTAAAATTCAGAAACTGTCAAAATGCAACATACATACAAACCCCCACATTAAAGCCACTGGGTCAGAGTATCTCCAAAACAACAGATCTCGAAAGGGGGGTCCCAGTGTGCAGTGGCCAGTACCTACCAATAGTGCTCCAAAAAGGAAAACCGGCGAACCGACAACAGGGTCATGGACGCTCGAGGCTCATTGATGCACATGGGGAGTGAAGGCTAGGCCTTCTGGTCTGATCCCACAGAAGAGCTGCTGTAGCACAAACTGCTGACTAGGATAGAAAGGGGTCAGAACACCCAATGCACTACTGCTTGCTTTATTTGGGGCTGGATAACCGCACACTGGTCAGAGCACCCATGCTGATCCCTGTCCACCGCAAAAAGCACCTACAATGGAGCCATGAGCATCAGAACTGGACCATAGAGCAATGGAAGGTGTCCTGGACTGATGACTCATATTTTCTTCTACATCACACGGGGTGTGTGTCACTAAGGGGAGATGAGATGACACCAGGATGGGAAGAAGGCTAGAGGCAGTGTGATTCTCTGGCCGATGTTCTGCATGCATGTGGATGTTACTTTGACACAAACCACCTACCTAAACATTGCTGCAGACCAAATATACCCCATAATGTCAACAATGCTCTCTAATGGTGGTGGACTCTTTCAGTAGGATATTGCACCCTGTCCGACTGCAAACGCTGTTCAGGAACAGTTTGAGAAACATGACAAACAGTTCAAAGTATTGACTCAGCCTCCGAAATTCCCAGATCTCAGTCTGACTGAGCATCTGTGGGACATGCAGAACAAAGCTAGTCTATTACATGGAGGCCCTGTCTCACAAAAAGGCAAGCGCCCTGTATTTTCCAGCCTTTTTTTGAGGGTGAGGATGTGTTTTTTTATAGAAACTCATTTTTGATGCATTACAATGTCAGTGAAGAAAACTCTATTTATAACATATATATTTTGGAAACTTGATGCAGAGATACAGAGATGTGTGTGTGTTTGTGGGGTGGATTGAGTGTACTCTGTATCTCAACTTCAAACCAGATCGTGGGTGTCTTTCATGCACACAGGATGTTACACATAATATGTGTGTGTGTGTGTGTGTGTGTGTGTGTATGTGTGTGTGTGTGTGTGTTGAACGCAGTAGCTGCTCAACTGAGGTGTCTCCTTTGGGTTCCAAAAGGAAACCGCAAAGCATTAGACACTACAGATTAGCAGCTAGTCAATAAAACCCCAGCATGCTTTTCGAGCACCTGCCGATCAGAGCAGACCCCCAAACATGGCTTATTTTCCACTTTCCGAAATTATAAAGCGACCACACAGCTTGCGCTGTCAGCACTGATGAGATGAGATGATGCTGGTACTCAGTGATGAAACACAATCACTAAAATAACAAACTGCTCAAAAAGCACATTGTTGTTTTCCAACTTTACTGGAACAGTGTCATAAAAGCACTGATGTTCTGAAAAGCACAGTTTCTTCTCTTTTACTCTGATTCTTTTGGTCTGCAATTTATTTTATTTTATTTATAATTCCTTTATTCCTCTTGATCCAGTAGTTGTATCCAGTAAAATTCCGTTGGACCCATAAGTATCCCTTAGGTCTGTATAATATTTCATACAGCTAGTATGAAACTTAGTATGAAAAAGTCATAACTATAATAATAATGCATTAGAAGGCCAAGAAATATAGCATTATTGAAGGAATGGCTTTGGGTGGTGGGTGTGGCAAGGATCTGTGAAATATTGATAAATTCAAGTCAAATTTTACTAAAAATTTTTAAAATTACATTCTCTGATAATAAATGACATGAGCATGTTATATTCTCTGCACTGAAATGCATCATTCATTAATATTTCCAATGTAATTAATGCTAATTATCATCGAGGGAAGCAACTCACGATGGGTTCTCCAAAACAGCTTCTAAATCTCCTTCACCTCTCGGCCAAATCTACGCTCTGGAAAATTCATACTAGGCGCGAAAGCTCCTCAATACATATCACATCCAGTATGTAACAAACGTGTGCTTTAATGGGTGTAGTTTTAGCCTTTTCTTGATTTTTTTGGGGTCACAGGCTGTGCTGGAGAACACATTTTACAGTTCGCAATAGAGAAAAACTGAGCAGATGAAAAACGTCTCCTCTTCGTTTACGGACGAAAAAAGTCCCTGCTTTTGCTCTTGTGTGTGTTCTGAGTAGCATCATTCAGCACTTACTCTTTATTATTTAGTACCCACTATAAATCATTTACTATGTACTACGAACCATTCAGTATTTACCACAAATTTTTCAGGATCTACTATAAATTAATTAGTATCTACAATAAATTATTTAGTATCTACTATGAAATATTCAGTCTCTACTTTGTATTCCTCAGTATCTTCTACAAATCATTCAGTGTCTATTTTGAATTCCTCAGTATCTTCTGTAAATAATTCAGTATCTAATATAAGTCGTTCAGTCCTTACCTCAAATCATCCAGGATCTACTACCATATTTTTGATATCTACTATAAATAATAATTATATAATACTATAATGAGAATGAGGAACAGAAGTGTGTGTTTTTTTCCACTTGCAAACTGGTAAATGCAGCCTCTACTCATGTTTGTTTTGTTTTGAGAGAAGCTACAGTGAAGCATTATTTCTCAAAAAAATCTCTAAAGAATGGATGAAGGAAATGAAGTCATTAAATGACCATTGGGTTTTTTTTTTAAGTATTATTTTGTTTGTTAAATTTGCAAACAATATACAGAATGCAGAATAAGCAAACAGAGAACAGGAAAGTCTAGTGATTACACACGAATACGTAAAACCCTGGAAACAGCTTCAGCAGAAACATATAATTAGATTAAAAAAAATTACAGCATCAACAAATATTCAGACAGCACATCCTGAATAGTCGAGAAACATCAGAACTAGAAGACACAATATCAACCAAAGGTCAAGAGGAAAAGATCAGATGAACTGCATCAAGTTGCCAAGATCAGAAGACCAAAGCTTAAAGATGTCCTAATATGCAAGTGGTGATGATAGAGACCCAGTCCTGGAGGTGGTGGTGAGGAAGCTGATCATCTCTTGGCTTTTCCCAGTGCACTGTACTCACTTGTATGACCTGTCAACGGCTGAGTCAAGGAGAGAAGAGTATAGATGATTCCAAGGGAAAGTGATCAGATGTGTAAACTGTGTGTGAATTTCAGGAACATCCATGTGGAGATAACTTTTTCAAGCCAAGAACAACTGGTGAATCTTTTTTTGTTTGTTTGTTTGTAGAGTGTATGTGTTAGATATCCACACTAGAAAAATTCCATACCTGATAGGTCTGATCTCGATCTCCATTCTGGAATCGATTCACTTTATCTGAAGCTAAAAGAGACAGCGGGGAGAAAAATGAATTATTGTGGGTGTGAGAACTTCTTCTGAAGTTTTTGCTTTGTTATTTCCCAGCTCAAACAGAAAATATGGACCCCCTATACCAGTGGTGAGCAAATCTTTTTCCTAGAGATCTATGCGTTCAGCTCCAATCAAGAAAGTAGATCTCCAAGACCAAGTTTTGAGACCACTGATGTACACCATTTAAGTACAACTGCCATTGAAAGACAAATAAAAAAGTGTTTTGTGATAATTATCCTAATTAACCTTGCTCCTGAAGATCTATGCTAGTTTTGTTTCTTGTTTGAATGTGGTTGTCTTGGTCTAAGCGTGAGAAAAAATGTTGCCCATTTTTAAAACCTCTTATGACTTGTCAGTTAATGTGGCAAGAAGCTCCAGCCTGAATATCAAAGCTTGTGGAACAGCAAGAAGCTTCCTGCAGAATTTAGCTTCAACCCTATTAACCATCACACCTGATGCAGGACTTTATTCAGAAGTCCTTAAACATCTGGATCTGCCTGAGTTTTATTAGGGTTGGAGATGAAACCTCCAGGAAGATCAGTCTCCAGAAAGAAGGTTAGTTCCTTTAGCTCTTGTTCCTTTAGTTCAGAGTGGACTAACCTTTGTTGCCGGAGAAGCCTTGAGGTTTTGGAGAAGACACCAGGCTGTACACAGCCACTCCAATCAGGACAGTCGCCAGGATGTTGCCAATGGTAAGGGCTACCATGTTAACATAGTCCAGCTTGACGCAGTTCTCACAGGCTGTATGAAAAGAGAGTGCTAGCATCATACCACAACATGAAGACGTGGAGCTTCACATACTCTCTCAGCTCTCCCACAGCACATACACACAAGAGTTTGGGGGCAACCAGCTTTTCAGAAGGGTGTCAATGCACACAAGCATCTTCGCAAAAAACCCCCCCAAAAAACGACAAAACTTCCAAATCTCACCCAGTTACCATGAAATATACTCACTTTGTAAACAATAGAATATATATATATATCATTGTAAACTATGTACAGCTCTGGGGAAAAAATAAGAGACCACCACAAAAATGTTCAGTTTCTCAGGTTTCATCTTATATAGGTGCACGTATTGAACTGAACATCTTTGCCTTTTTTAAGAACTGCTGACAATATTTTTTCAAATTCACACATAAAAATATTTTTCTTTAAAGCATCGTTTTAAAATGTCAAAATATTAAAAAAATGATGCAGTTTTTACAGAACTTGAATAATTCAAAGAAAACAAATGTCATGTTCACTCAATCAAAATGGCAATAATTACCTTTGACCTTTGATATATATATGTATGTGTGTGGGTGTGTGTGTATCTATATAAATGATATAAAAAAAAAAATTATTTGGACGTATAAAACATTTTTTTGCTGATATAAAAAACTGAATTTATAAACTGTTACTGCAGTTTAGTCCAAACTGTCAAAGTCAATACACTCCTCTCGATCTGCATTAAGCCTTTTTTTTGCAGTTTGTTGATTGGAAAAGCAACACAAATCAAACCTGTCTAAAGGAGTTTGAAAGAAAAGAGTCCCGGCATATGTTTCTAATTAATAATCTTATCCCAGCATGAACACTTGAACTTTACTGAGCTTTGACCTATTTGACCTAAAATTGGTGCGGAATTAACTGGAAAAAACAGAGATTTTCCCGGTAATGTCAAGAAAAAAAAATGTTAGTTTGAAAAGTAAGAAACGGTGCCCTAAAATTTTGAGATCACAAAAAGCAAGCAACATCACTTTACAGTTCACTTACTACCAAAAAAAATAATGTTCAGGCAGAATTTTTAAAAAGGATTTGTTGTGCAACCTAAAAATTAAAAGGTAGTAACCACACTGCGCAAATATTTGGAACAAAACAAGAATCTGTTTTAGGTGTTATGTTATATTTTACTGCCACCCAATAAAAAAGGTTTTTACTTTGAAACCAGGCTGGCATAAAATGTGGAGTTAATTTATTTATTATTTGTAAATAAACAGAATAATCTGTTTAAACGTAAACTCTGAGTTCAAATTTTAATGCAAACAATTTTTTTTCATTTTGCTCACAAAATAACAGTGGTCACGTAGGGCTCAGCATTCCATGTATAGGAATTCTGTAACCTTCCTGTGAAAAATCAAAAGAAATGGTACTCACTTCTGACCCTGATTAAAATAGAAAAATTTCCTTTCTTTTTGGTTATACAGGAGTTCATCTCATTTCGATCCACGATGTGAGACACATTCAAAACTCTACTGTCATCTACAAGTTCATCGCCTTCCAAAGCCTTCTCCCATTCGCCACCACTGCAAGTCAGTTCAGTCTTATCTCCATAATCATGCATAGTTATACCTGGTACTTCTTCAGCTGAAAACAGGAAAAGTGAGTACAGAAAATTCTTTTTATTACTTTGCTATTGTTATTATTTTTATTCATGCAAAATCCATGTAGAATATACTCCATTTAGCGGTACAGATCAATATACTACAAATACATTAATACATTACAAGCATAGTAATGTATATATTTATATTCATATTTATTACTAATCAACACAACTACTGCCCGAAGCATCAAAACCTCAATCATTACTAGCAGTGTCCTTTTCATATTAAATGATGAATAAAGTAATTTGATAAGACATTTGTCATTTTAATACACATGTATATGCATGCTTATAAAAAATTTATAATATGAAATATGAATGAATTATTAATAATTAAAAAGCAGAAAAGCTGGTAAAGTGATGTGGTCTTTGGGTAGCAGTGTGTTATATGCTAGGGATCATATTACAAAAACAGTACTAATGTGAAGTATTCATATAAAAGAAAAATACTTACCTGTCAATTTCTGAACAAGCAACAAGCCAGCAAGTAAGAAATTTAGAGCCCTCATTTCTGTCCTTTCTTTATCTCTACAAGAAAGAAGTGAGAAAACGAAGTTCATATAATTCATACGTCACACTTGTAACTCAGCAGCGATCAGGAAGAGTGTGTGGCAACACCAAGACCCATGAAGAATATCTGTTCTCTGCAACTGAAATAAGAAAAATAGAAAACTGACCATAATCCTAAACCTGATTCTACTCCTAAATTTTGACTCTGATTCTCAGACTAAACTTTACCCTAACCATAAAATCCTAATCCTAATCCTCAACCTAACCCAGATGTTAAAATCTAATCCAAATCCTAAACCGGACCCTAATTTTGAAACCCAACCTAAATCCTAAAACCTGACTCTTACTAAATCGAAAATCTAGCCTTAATAATAAAAAGGGGTCCTAATGTTAAACCTAACCCTAATCCTGAACCTGAGACAACAGACAATCAGCTGAGTTTTAATTGAAGAACTCCTGTGTTGTTTGCTGGAGCACAAAGACGCCATTTGCCTTTTTCTCGTTCAGCCATTTTAACTGTCACTGTGTTCCTTCCACTCATTCGCCACACAAACAAACGTTCAAATTTCAAAATTCACTATAGTTTCACCATTCCCTCCCACTCCCCAAACAAAATCCTGAATCTGGGGTTTTTTGCCATTTTTGTAACTGGAGATCTAGAAATGATGCCATGATTGACAGACAGCATCCTGTAAAAGTACTTTGAGACTTCGCGAAAAAGGTTGTCGGGTGTTTATTTGGGGGTTTTTTTAAGGAAAGGCCAGATTTGATCTCCGCAGGATGGACGGCAAATACACAAATGAACATTTCAGCCTTTTTTCAGGTGAAAACTTAAGAACCAAAATCGCATCCTTACCTCAAACGCACACGTCGGGCTTCTCTGTCTCTCTGGCTTTTAGAGCATCGGTTGTGTTGTCAGGAGGAAGTGTGTGTATCTGCGTTTTGATGTGTGTGTTGGTTTTCTCATGTGACACCAGACGAACACTCAGGCCTACAGGAACCTAAAGTAGGCAACTTTACACAGAACTGAGGTTTTAGTGGGAATCAAGTCTTCCTAGGGTACCCTAATTTGCAAGAAATGGGTAATATTGGAAATATTAACTGCATTCAGATAAGAAACAGTGACAATATTGCCTGTAGGAAAATTTATGAGGCTTCTCTGGCATGGAGGTTTCCTCCGATGACTTATAACCATTAGGCATCTATTTACATCCATTTTTACGCACTTGGATCTGCCCTGCGTAGGCCTCATGTATATTTGTAGACCATCACGAACCCCATATTTCTGCAAAGAGCTCCTCACACTGAGCGAAGGCTCTGCACATGTTTTTGGCTTGTTCCTCACAGCAGAAGCTCACACTGACAAATTAAAGAGGCCTTGCACAGCCTGGGATGCCACAAACGACTTCCTGCATGGCAACTGTATGCCACAGCGACCCACTATCAGCACCTGTTTCCAACGAGTGTGATCTCCAGCATCGTTACGTTCTCACAGAGAAAAAAAAGCGTTTGCTCCTTTCAAGGGAACCTAACGTAGCTGAAGAATGGAGCTTTGTGTGGACCACTTGTCTCAACCTGGGTCCAGCTACTCATAGACTTATTTATGTGACTTACTTAAGTAACTGCTTTGAGCTACGTAACAAATCATAATGTTAACTAGGATTATAGAAAATTCAGGAAAAACACGCCTGTCAGAAACCAGACCTGACCTGTGTTTATTTGCACACAGTCCTCAAAAGTAACAGTATGCTTCACAGAGGGGGAGTCGTGGGGCTGTGACTGGTCTACCTAAATAAAACGTCCAGACTGCTTCTCAGCAGGATTAATATCATTTTCAAGATGAAATGAACATGGAAATTCAATATAAAATGAGATCAGAGCACAACCCAAAGGGAAATAACAGAGAAAACACAAATAGGTACATTTTGCATTCTGGCACCCCCTGTTGGATAGAAAAGACACCGCTACCCCAGTCCATCTTTAATAGATAACTATACAGTACATACATTATGGGCATATGCATACAAATATACATAGACATGTACAATAGATATACATGGAGATATACAAATAAATGTGAATCATTCTGCTATAATTTTATTTGTACAAATATGCACTTGCTTTGATATATTATTATTTTAACATTCTCTTACATTGCACAAAGAACATGAAGCATTCCACGCTGAGCGCACTTGGACAATGTGATATATACACTAATGTAGACCTATGAATAATACATAGCATTTCTTTATCATTCAGATACATTCAAAGTCCTTTCACATTGCAATGCAATGGGACAGCAACGTGTTCTGTGACGGAAACCTGCTATTTTCCAGACGTGGAAACCTCTTGAGAAGAATACTCTATGTAATATGTGGGAAGTCCATGAAATGGGCGGGATTGTTTATCTATACACATTTCTGAACTGCTCCCATTACTCATTACTGGGGACACAAGCAGTTGATGCTATGCTTCATGCTCAGCCAAATAGCCATGGCAAAGCAGAGCAAAAAATTTGTATGTGTGCTTATCATTCTGTAGGCTAACTGGTTGCATGCCACATCACAAAGGCCTAAAACACAAAGCTAAATCACTGTCAGCCAAATAATCTGGTATTTCTCATTTTTCTATTCACAAGAATTTTGGGATGGTATTGGTTTGAAAATCAGGATATTCAGATGGTTAAAATGGTTAAAATGACCATCGCTAGTGTATGAACTGTCCTTGTGGGGACCAAACACACCTCAGTCTCTAACAGGACAAATGATGATCATGGTGGGTGTGTGTGTGTGTGTGTGTGTGTGGTGAGTCAAAGCCAGATCTCATCGCTGCTTGTGCTGTTCACCCTGTATATGTAACCAACCATGGGGTACCTGGCGAAACCTGAGGGGACAGAACAGCATTATACCATTAAAAATTGGCATACCAAACACTCACTGGCCACTTTATTAGAAACACCCATCTTGTGCTTCCACTCACTGGCCCTTTTATTAGAAACAACCCCAAAAAAATCAGTAACTGACCCCTGGTGAAGGGGGTTCCAATAAAGTGGCCAGGGATTGTACACACAGTGCAATAGCACACAGACAATCACAGACAAACACTAACCCATAAATGTGTACGCATCTCTAAGTGCCCATCAAACACACGTTTAGATGGCATGACCTCTGACCTCTAGCTGCATAGGCCAAAGACAGGTCTTCCTCCTCGTCCTCCCCAGTCTTCCGCCCTAAAGTGTTTTGCTTGGAGTTGGGCCGCCCTGAAAGAAAATTCACAAATTCTCCACTTACCCAAATGTAAAGACATGGCTGATTTTCGCTTTTTAGTTTTAACACTGGAGCTACAGTACAAGGCTAATTAATGCCGTGCTTATGTGGAGTGTAGCCAGGGAGGGAATTCAATGAGGTGGAATTTGTATATATTATATATGTTTATTCTCAGATTTGATCCATGATGATCTTGCCTTTGCAAAGCATGCTATGATCGTTCAGCTGGATGTTGAAGGGCAGGGACATGTTCTCCCGGGGCAGATACACTCCGTCCACCTGCACCTTCGCTGAGTCATTACTATAAAAAACACACACAAACAATTCTGCACACACACTCTACAGGCTAAAAGTCTGAAAGCAATTACTTCTGAACAGTTATATCAATAGATTATGGACGGTTTATTGAATGTTTATTAACATGGAATAAAATGCAATGAATATTCAGTTTTACCATTTGTTTGTAATGAATGAAGGTTTTTGATATGATATTGCTACATACCATTTTGATGTTATGGGAATCACCACAGGCTCTTCTAACCCATTAGGGAAGAAAAACAAAGGAACGATTATTTTTTCCTTTTTTCGGCCATAGAAAGAACATGTAATCACTGTCATGATAGCAAAGCGAAACTCCAGGGTGCTTTCATAGACACATATTTCACATATTCCCTCCTTACTTTCACTGGATGGGTACTATTATTTCCAGTGCTCTCTCTGGGTGGGCAGGACTGGGGAGAATACCAGATAGGGGGTGGTATGGTACATGACTAAAATTGGGGAGAAAACTGGAAAGAAAAGCTTTTAAGTAAAACATTTGCAAGAACTAAATAGTTGATTCTCTGATCCTTTGTGGGAATTGAGACTTGACTCCTTTTGAGATCACTTTTCAGTCCTAGTACTTTGGAGGCAACCACTGCCAGACTGCAGAAGGTTCACAGAAGGCTAGTAAAAATCCTAACTAAATGAAAAACTTTAAAATAATTACATGAGCATGAATATACTCCACCTTTCATGTTTTTTATCCCATAAAGCTTGCAAGACATAGCAACAGTAGCTAAAAGAGAGCACATTTGTATCCTTTGGAATATTCACATGTGCTCTCAGGCACCAAATTTTGAAAGCATCCTTAGACATACCACATGATCAGGAGGAGCAAAGCTAAGGGCAGCCATACCGATGGCTTTGCCTTTGTCCTTGTGCAGAAGGCAGAGCACCATCAGTGTGAGGATAAGGAGCGTAATGAAGCCAACAACACCGCCCGTGACGATCCCCAGCATTGGCACCTCCACCCGCGACTGCAAGAATTCTGAGAAATGGAATAAAAAGGTTTACGCAGGTAGCTATAAATCAAGATAACGCACTGGCCAGTGCCCAGTAAACTGGTAAATAACGAACTGATTCAAGGTCAGCTAACTAGCTATCAATAAGACTTTCTGGCAAACAAATAGGTTAACTAGTTAACATCAGAAAATGGGCTAATGATTAGGCTTACTGATTAATGCTCATTGCCAAACCCATCAAGTTTAGCAGTTACTAGATGAGCTAACTGGTTAACAGCCAGGTTAACTAGCGAACAAGCAGTACGACTGGCCAACCACCGGCTGTGATCAGCTAACTGTGATCAGCTAACTGATCAGCTATCAGGCTTATTGAATAATGGTCACTGTCAAACCCAATGGCCTGGCCAACACCCAGATTGAAACGACATGTCTATAGCCAACAAACAAAAGAAACATGATAAGAATGTCCCCCATTAATGCAATAAGTTTGATTGTGATACTGCCCTTGAGGTAGTAAAGTCTCGGAGGAACACAGAAGCTGCTGGAATCAGGCTGCTGCAGGTACGCACGATTGGTGTAACACACAGTCTAATTGATCAGAACAGCCTGACTGTATTAATTAATTTGATACATTTTGATAACATAATTAGAATGATCTAATCAAGGAAGACATCAGTGTTTTCCCAGCCTAATCACAATATGCCACTTTTGAATCTTAGTGTTGGTTAGCCATGCCTTGGGGGAAGCTGCTGTACCGCAGTTCTGGTCAGCATTTACTTTACAGAGACCTAGTCATACTATTTCAGTAAGAAGCATGTTTCTAATACGAAAAACAGAAATACAAGAAGATAACTTGAAAGAAGACAATGAACAGTGGTAGAGGGTGGAAGAAACTGTGGGACCCTTACCTGTAAATGTACCTTTTTTCCTCAAATAGCATCTCTCCCTATCCCATTCTCTAGGGGTGTGTGGTTATGATACTCAGTATCAGTACTGGTCCCACACAGTCCAAAATCACTGGATCGGACATCAGAAAAGACCTTAAATGCTTAACTAAACTTGAGCATTTAAGGCCTTTTCTGATGTCCGATCACACTGATGAGTACGATAAACAGCAAGGCTGTGTCTCAAATGGTCTCCTGCTCCCTACATAGTGCACTATGTAGAAATACAGTAAAAGCTCTTGCAGTCAAACAGTGTATAATACGTCTAACAAAAAGCCACTGGTGATTCACCCACATGTGCAAAACTCAACAATGGACAAACTATGCATTATATGTATGTAAAAACTGAAACTGTATCCAGGCAAATGTGTTAGTAACAGTTTAGTTGATGAAGGGAGAGGAAAAGATTCGTATTGGTATCGACAGACACTCAAGATCATAGTAACAGGATCAGTATTGAATTGATATCTGTATCAGCAGATATTCAAGGCTGTGGTATGAGTATTGGTACCAGACATTTAAGTGATTGGGTTAAGTGAAAATGCTGGATTAATTCTTTAAGCACTCTTAAAGTTAGGAGTTGAAAGACACCTGTTAGAGTGAGGTTGGACTGGATGGAGCCAATGCTGTTGTTGGCGCTGACCGAGACATTTCCCACCAGGCTGCTCAGAGTGATTTGCAGACTGTGATTGGCCAGCCAGGGGTAGCTCCGCGAGTCCAGGATGAGGAAGTCTGAGGTGTTAGCTACCAGCTGGCCAGACTGATCCACCCAGGTGATGGTGGCAGGGGGGTTGGAGCGAACCAGAGCAAAGAGGACCAAGGAAAGACCAGGGTCAGATGTTTCACTGTAGTGAGCGTTCACCCGCAGAATCTCTGGCTGAACTGGGAAGGAAAGGGAAGCATAGTTGAATCAAAAATTCAGCTTTAAAATATACAGTGCAATATGCTGGGACAAAAATCTATGAAATATTCTAAAACTGCCCCGATCTATTTAGCCTTTATAGTAATACGAATAATCGTTTATAACCTGAATGAAGCTTAAGAAAATGCTACATGAAACCGACTGCAATAATACCACCTGAATCCATCAATTCTCACCCAGTCCAAATGTAGACCCAAACAATTCTCTCTAATCCAAATGGTAGCCTGACTGTAACCCAACCAAATTCCATCAGAACTAACTGCATCCAAAAAAATATGTTTGGACTTGACAGTATCCCAACAAAGTTTTGTCTGAAACCAACAGTGGGCAAGTTACTTCAAAACTGTAATGCATTACTTATTACTTGTTACTGTCATTTCAAAGTAATTTGTTACATTACAATATTACTGTATTTAAAATGTAAGGCATTGCACTACTATTGATCAGTTGCAGGTTCACTCATCTCTCTGTTCTGTCTGACTAGAAGAAGTGAGAACTTTTTGCGCGGACGTTTCATTCCGGATTAAACATGCATTGTAACGTGCGTTACTGACATTTGTATCGAGTAAAATATTACCATTTTTTTCTATAATGCCTTACATTACCGCATTACAGCAAAAAACAATGCATTACAGTAATTAATTACTTTTGTAACGCGTTACTCCCAACACTGGAAACCAACTGTATACAAACATAATTTTGTCAAAACCTGAAAAATTGTCTGAACTGACTGTTTCCCGACAAAATTACATCCCAAACCACCCATCTCAGTCTTCTGACTGTATCCTGTCAAAACTCTGTCCAATTACAACAAAATTCTGTCTGAATCCAACTGCATGCTGACAAAATTCTGATTATGACAAAAGTTGGTCTGAACCTGGCTATCCCAAAAAGGGATATCTCATCAAAATTCTGCCTGAACCCCAATAAAATTCTCTTTGATCCAACAAAAGGATGTCCAAACTGACTGTTTCCTGACAAAGTTATATTCGATCCCGACTGTTTCATAACAAAATTTAGTCTGCACCAACAATATTCTGTCAGGACCGACCTCATCTTGATAAAATTATATCTGAACCTTGTTCTAACAAAATTCAGTCTGAGCCAGCTTCTTTTCTGACAAAATTATGTCCCAACCAGAATGTTTTCTAACAAAATTATCCTGTTTGAATTTAACAGTACCTTGACGGAATTCTGTCTGAAACAACTGCAGATGACCATATTTTGTCTGAACCTGATTATGTCCCAAAACATTCTGTCTGAATAAACAGTATCTGGTCAAAATTCTTTCTGTCCGTACCGACAGTATTGTGTTTAAAGTCTGTCTGAACCTGACTGTATCCCAACAAAAATTTGTCTGAACCAGCTGTAGACAACAAAGCTCTGTCTGAAGCCATCTGTATCCCATAAAAATTGTGCCTGAATGTGAATGTATCCCAAAAAAATCTTCCTGTATTGCACTTCATGCCAACAAAATTCTGTCTGAACTCCACCAGATCCCAAAATATTCTGTCTGAACCGACTAAAGTCGACCAAATGCTATCTGAACCCAACAAAATTCTGTGTCAACTACTATATCACAGCATTCTGTCTCAATTGATTGTAGCTGACAAAATCCTGTCTGAAGCCAAATGTATCCTGAACACCTGGACACCTGTATCCCAACAAAATTCTGAATCAAACTTTACTGAATCAAAACAAAGTTTTGTCTGAACCGATTGTAGCCAACAAAGTTCTGTCTGGACTGTGGCTGGCCGACAAGTCTGCCTGAACCTGACTGTATCCCACCAGTTTTTTTGGACTGAAGTCGAGTTCAAGCCTAACTTTTGAATGATCAATATGCAAAATGAAACTATTGAACAGCTTACACTGAACGTTGAGGATGACTGTAGCATTGTAGCTCTCTCCACCCACAGGGTTAGTGGCTGCACACACCAGCTCACGGTCCCACTTCCTGGGCTGGAGCGTGAAGCTGCTGTTCCGCTCCGACCTGAACTTCACCCTGCCCGAATCCTCCGGTGATGTCATTACCAGCCGTTCAGCACTCCGACTGCCTGTCACCTCACTCTGACGCTCCCCATTCAGGTACCAGGTGAGGAGAGGTGGAGCCCGAGCATTCCAGCCCTCCGTCTCACACCTGAAGCGGTGGGACACATTCTCCTGCAGGCTGACCTCAGAATGCTGATGTCCATCAATCTTGGGGGCTGGATCGAGCGATTCTAAAAGGTTTGGAGTGTTAAAACAAAAACATACACATAATAACACAAAGTCATATTTATGAAGCCAGAAATAAAACCCTATAAATCATAAGATTTCTGGTCATGGCAAATGTTCAGCCCTAGTCTATGCAGGTCGTAGTAAAGAGGAGTTCTGGGATGCCATCCTGTCTGGACATTAGTTGAGTCAAGTCAAGTCAAGATTTATTGTCATTCCAGCCATATACATATAGCACACAGTGAGACGAAATATCGTCCTCCTGGACCGTAGTATCTAACAATACTAAGTGGGGAACAGAATACACAGCAGGGAGACTACAACCATACAATATTGTATACAGACTATAGATACATTACATGTGTGATACCGTGTGGATCTTACCTGTCCATCCCCAGGTAAAGGTGTATAGGAGAAGAATAGAGGGCCCTGCCCCAAGCCTCAGACATACACACTCCATAGTTTCCTAAAGGGAACACACACGTATAGCAGCAGTCGCAAGTTTGTATACCTACACATAGTTTTCTATTTTCTACAATAGTTGAGACTTTAAAGCTATGTCTGTTTGGCCTACCAAAACACTTGGCTCATATGCATAAATGAGGACAGATGTTTCACAAGATGCTTTCTCTAATTTTTAAATGGAAATTAAGCTATTATTGTAGTTTTCGTTTCAAAAATAATTTTATACATAAGCATGGGTGCAGTGGATAGTACTGTCAGCAAGAATGTCTTGGGATTGATTCCCGGCCGGGGCGGTTAAGGGTCTTTTCTGTGGAGAGTTTGCATGTTCACCCCATGTCCTTGTGGCTTTCCACCAGGTACTCCAGTTTCCTCCCACAGTCCAAAGACCATTAAGTGGACTGGAGATGCCAGTCTTCAATAATAATCATTCCATTACCAGCACATCTAAAGCATCGTTAGGTCAAAAATAAGGAAAAACATACATTCAATCAGGCGGGTTCAAAACATTTTTGAGAGGTTTTTGGGATTACTGACGCTCACTTTTGAATGTAATCAAATTCAATAGGGTCAAGAAAGGGTCAAACATGCCATTTTCACCCCTGAACAAAAGTACATAACAGTACATACCAAATTGATATAACCAATTTTCCCATTAAGACATCCTTAACAAGAAATAAGACAACAATAAAACAGTAAATAAAAATGAATGACACCCAGCAGCTCCAGCTCAGAGTACACACGAGAGGATAGCAAGGTGATGACAGAACTGGGACAAGAAAAGTGAGGAAAAGAGGGAGCATCTGATTAAAAAGGGAGAGGGAGAGGGTGATGACGATGGTGTTCCGGGCAGTGATGGCCAGCCGTCCCACTGTCAGCTTGTTAATCATTTATAGGCTTTCATTGGAGCCCAAAGCAGAGATAAGAGAAGGAAAAGCAAGCAGTTATTCTGTGAACCTGTTTAGCTTAAAAACACACTGACCTGACTGCTTAGTGACCGGGGTGACCAGGGCAAGGTACAGCCACCTCTGACCACAAGAGGGTTGTATATACTGAAGTATATCATCCTGATATACAGTATCATCCACAGATAAATAGCCACAAGCATTAACTGCTAGCGTCTCAGTCATGGGGAAAGGCAGAACTCACCAACAATCACAAATCAGAACATGGGTGTGCAACAGATCAGATTATTCCCGGCAGTCACTGACCAGAACTATATATGTTTGTTTTATTTTATTACATTTCCAGTGCAGATATCCTCTTTAGATTGACACACACAATGTCTTCACACTCTATGGTTATAAATACACTACAAGGACAGAAGTATTTGGATTCCGGAACATTACACCAACAGCTTCTTTAAGAACATTGCATTCAAATACACAGACTTTAATATGGAGTTGGTCCCCTCTTTGAAAGCTTTCCACAAAATTTTGGAGTTTCTGTGGGAGTTTGTGCCCATTCATTCTGCAGGCATGGATGTCGGAAGAGAAGTCCTGATCTCTGTTCCATTTCATCACAAAGGTGCTGAATGGGGTTGAGGTCAGGACTGTCTGTGGGCCAGTCAAGTTCTTCCACACTGAACTCCTCCAGCCATGTCTTTATGGACCTCACTTTGTGCTCTGGGACACAGTCATGCTGGAATATAAAAGGTTCTTCCCCAAACTGTGTCTACAAAGTTGGAAGCATGGCGTTGTCCAAAATGTCTGAGTTTGCTAAAGCATTTAGATCGCCCTTCACTGGAAGTAAGGGACCACCTGAATTCAATAATCACAAGATGTCCTAAGACTTTTGATGTCAAAAGAAAAACCACCGTTAAGAAAGAGTTGTGATAATCGTAAGAATGCTATGCCCACAGCGAAGTACAAAGGTGAGAGCATCGTGTTCTGGAGCTGCTTCTCTGCAGACGGTACTGGAGCATCACGCAGCATTGAAGGAAACATACGTGGAGTGATGTTAGTGGAGAACATTTCAACAGCACAACCCCAAACTCAAAAAGTAACTCATGACTGGTGTCTAAGGTGGAGGTCCTGGCATGGCCCCAGCAATATCCTTATTTGAATCTTACTGAAAATTAATGGAGAAACTGTCCACCAGATGGACCTTCACAACCTTGAGAGAACTGAAGACATTTTTCCCGGGGAATGGGCCAAAACTGCAATGAAAACAACATGAGACATTCATCCATGTTCTTAACCAGGGTGGAAAGGGCTGCTGTAGCCTATCTCAGCAGTTGTAGGACAAAATGAGTGCATCACCAGTCCACCTCTCCTGCTTTTTTGAACTCTGAGAGAAAACCGATGTTCCTGGCAGAAGTCTGCATGTACATGCAAAGAACATGCAAACAAAATTGTTGGTGTAAATTTTCTGGCCATTTATTAAATAACAAAAATAAAAGTGTCTGAGTACTTTTTTCGTCCAAGCAGTAGTGGTTCTAGCCTAAGGTTCTAGCCTAAGTGGTGCCCTGGGCGAACACAATGTTCCCCAGATTTTCCGTGCACCTGTGCCACCTCTGACAAGGGCAGTTGCCCATGTTGCCCATACCTAAACCTGCCACTGCGTCCTGACGGTGTATTAGTGTAAAGAAGTCTCTACAATCTCTACACTATCTACAGTGAACTACTACACACCAAACACACTCTGAACCACCCAGTTTACCAAGACTGAATTATGGGTAATTCAGTGGGTAATGAGTGGTAATTGTTATTGGCCTAGATTTTCCATTTCAGTCCACTTCCTAGATCAGACTGATTGATTGATTGACTGGGTATCCAGAGTCTCTGAGTTCATGTTAATGAGGGTGTGTTATGTTTATGATGATGAGGCCCTGCTGCAAGCAAACACACACAAACATACACACACATACAACCTTCATGCACAGACAAGTAACCAGCAGCATTTTGCACATTACAGCTTTTCTCTGGCGACAAGAGAAACTACACACATTTGTCCTTCACCATGATTACACTGAATGATGATCTCAGCAAGTCAAACTGTGTGTTTCAGTCACATAGACACACACACACATACACACACACACACACATACACAGATAAGTGTTACCTGTGTGTATTCGGCCACGGGAGGGATTTTTAGCCCATTGTGGATCCATGCATGCCTGCAGGACGAGAAATCCTTTAACTAGAGGTTAGACCTCTCACACACACAGCAGATCCATTGCAGATGCTTCAGCTCACAGGCTGCTGCAGGCAGTCATGATGTTGGGGGGGGGGACAGAGTGAGAGAGAGAGAGAGGGAGAGGGAGAGGGAGGAGAAAGACAGAGAGAGAGAATGAGAGAGGAGAAAAATTGAGAGAGAGAGAGAGAGGGAGAGAGAGAGAGAGAGAAAGAAAATGAGGGGCTAACT
Organism: Brachyalestes nurse; assembly: GCA_037974405.1. Lineage (NCBI taxonomy): Eukaryota > Metazoa > Chordata > Actinopteri > Characiformes > Alestidae > Brachyalestes > Brachyalestes nurse. The sequence goes on from JBBPCY010093593.1 coordinate 20,291, forward strand.
AGGGGGTCCCAAAAAGTAAAGAACCTCTGCACAAAATAAATAAATAAACAGAATTCAAGTCAGACTGGCCCTTTAAACCAGTACTGACGTACAGGACACCCCTCCCCTTCCTGTCAGCTCACAAACACCTTCAGCTCTGTGCTTGCTTACTCAGACATTAGAAGCCTCTGCAGTGCAGAATCAAGCTGGCAGAAGCAGTGGAGCCTCAAACATCTGGATGGGTGGCAGCAATAAGTGTGTATATATACAGATACGGAATAACACTCTGTTCATAGTTCCCAAAGTAATCGATTATTTATTCTTTGCCAGCCTCTTCTTATTCACCATGGTTAAACAGACTGCAACCGTGCCTTTAAGACTGATGTGTGAATTACCTCTGTTCTGATTGGCTCTCCTATGAGGTATTGCAGAAAACAGCCCATGCTGCCTAAACGCTCCATATGACTTGGCATAAAGATATCAAAGGGAAATTCTTGTGTCATTAACAAGCTCAGTACAACAAGAAAGAATAAAATATAATAAAACAGTAGAAATAAAAAACATACATAAACAATAAAGCAGCACATGAACATTAGTGCAACAAATAACCGTGTAACACTGACATTCAAAGTTGTGTGTACAGATGTAGTGTACTGTACCAGGAAATCAGTAGTGGAAAATGGTTTATGAAAGTGGAAAATGGCTTTATGTTAATGCTCACTCACTTCCTGTAACCAGTTATTCCACGTTAGGATCGTGGGTCCCCGGAGCGTATCCTGGAGTCAATAGGCACGATGCAGGGACTCACCCTGAATGGGGCACCAGCCCACTATCTCCTGACTGTCTGTCCACAACTTTGAGAAATGGGATGATGGAGGTGTAGTTGTGGCCAGGGCCTTGATGGGACAATGTCACTTACAGAGAAATGCTTTCTTGACTGCACTGTAAAGGTTTTAACACCAATTTAATGCCATACTTCATTAGCGGCATTCATTGTCGAGACTCTATATCCTTGAGATCTTTTGACAGTGCCTTGCCACCCATTATTGACTGTTTGCTCTTAGGTGCACTACAAAGTACTGGAATGACCCAGGAACAGTTGTTTTTATAGCGAACTAATCCAAATGATCACAGTTGATCACAGGGCACGCACAAAGTCAATTTAGAAAAATCAATTCACCAACGTCTTTGGACTGCAGAGGAAACTGGAGACCCCCAGAGAAAATCCACACCACCACGAGGAGAACATGCAAACTCCAGGACCCAGACCAGGACCCAGATTCAAGAATCAAAACCTTGGAGAGGCAACAGCACTACCCACTGTGGGGCCCTAGTGTTAATGCACTAAAAATAACACAGGTCAACAAAAACAAATGTTTTGTAATCATCAGAAACCACAACACACTTTTCTAAACCAATTTGCTTTCAGTCACATCAACTTTTTGAATTATGAGTAATATTAGATTTGCAATAAACTTGCATGTGTTTTTTTTATTAAACCACAGGCACCAATCAAGTAAATGTTTCAGTATTTTCAGTGTGAAGTCAGATAGGCACACACTGTGGCATATATATAATGATCAGTGTCAGTCAGCTACCACTGTGTCTTCAAAAACAATTAACATATGCGGGGCCAGTTCTACGGGGGGGCAACAGGGGGCAACACCCCCTCAAACAAACGTCCTGCCCCCTTAAATCAAACTTTTAGAAGTTGAGAAAGAAAATAATAGATTACCCACAAC
>JBBPCY010093626.1:0-22007 GCA_037974405.1 Brachyalestes nurse
TTTAAGGTTTTCCTTTCCTGAGTGGTGGTACCTAGAGATCCAGTATAAAGTTACTCAAATTAGGTACGCATTTGCGCGAACTGAAAATAGGTGCGCATTTGTCGTACCACAGACGCCAATTCTTGCTTGCGTACCACTTATGTCAATCCCTGCATATAAGGCGGTCTGCAACACTGAGGCAAGTGGGGTGGTGGTGGCCTAGCGGATAGGACACTTAACATGTGGTAAGGTTTTCAGACATTGACAAAGCAAACTGACATTCAAATGTGTATACAAGTTACATGTTGCTCCAAGCAGACCATCCCCTGTTGTTAGGGAATGGATGTTGCTTTTAATAAAAGCGTCTGCTAAATGCCGTAAATGTAAATGTGTGTGATGATCTAGATGCTAAACTGGTTTCTAAAAGCTTGCTTACTTGTTAGCTACATTAGACTCTCAGCTCAATTTTTGAGTCAATTTCTTTAAACCATCACTGTGTGTGAATATGTAGGTTCCAATGGATAATTTGGAGCAAAGGTCAAGTGAAGCAGACCTTTATTGTCATCCCAGCCTTGTACATAAGATGAATTATCATCCTCCTATACCACCGGTGCAACATAAAAACACAACACACTTTGTGACAGATCAACAATGAGGGTAAAACGTGGGAATTAATTATAATTAAACCTATATACACAGTACAATAGGTTATGGCTAAATACCGTAAACATAAATAAATAAATATATCTCTGAAAGGATGAAGGGTCCGTATCTCCTCATAGGCTTTGGACAGCTCTGTTCTATTGTTAGTGACCATTGATTTAAGATGCTTCTGAAGGACTCAGAATATCAGAGCACCATCTGTCTTCACAGAAAATGTCATCACCGAACTACCATTCATCCATGCAGCTCTATCATCTACCTTCCAGGCTCCCTGTCACATACAAGCCGTATGGTGGCGTCCAACAGACTCCTGACACATCAAAGCGAGAGATGAGCCAACTCACGGTGTCATCCTCTGATGCACACAGACAGGACTCTGGGTCATGAGAGAGATTTCCTAACACTTCTCGACAAACTTCTGCACTACTAGGACTAGGGGTGATTATATGATCACGATTATACGATCAGCTGTGGGCCTATTTACTCGATCACATGGATTATATGCGGTGGAAGGTGCATGACAACTGCTAATCAAAATCCACCTTCCCTGTAGTGATGTGTCATGCGCAAAACCATCGACTCTAAGAAGAGCCGACTACCATTGAGTGAGAGCTGCTCCCCATTGTATTTCCTATCGCTGTTCAGCTCTCACTCTCAGTGGCTCAGCTCGGCCCATGGCACAACTTTATTTTATTTGGCAGCAATATTTGTAACAGAACAAATACACAAAATTATAAGGCTGTTTCATAGTGTTTCATAAAAACACTAATGTAAAAAAATGTAAAAGGGTTTATCAACACACAAAGCATTCATATTTGCCAAGTTAGCCAAAAATATGAGGCTACAGATGATAATAACCACTGGTTTTGAGTTGTTTGCTTGGTCTTCTGTGCACTGTATTATTTCATGATTCTGCAGTTTTTACATTTAACTGCCTCTAGAAATTGAAGGATTTGAGTGCATGTTTGTTCTTATATTTTCTCAATTTCTCTTGTTAATGCATGCCATTTGCTTTAATAAAGTGTTGAACTAATCTCTGGTTTCTTCCAGTTTCAGTCCAGATGCTTTCAAACTGGTAGTATTAGGGGGAAAAAAATCGTTGAATATGGGAAAATATATTGTGATAATTTTTTCAGCCATATCGCCCAGCCTTACGCACTACCTGATACTGCACTAAATGAAACAGACTGCTTGAGTAAGGCAAGTGGGCTCTTCTGTGATCTGTTCAAATACTCTGCACAAAATCCAATGTGTGAATAATTTATGACACTTCTACATCCTGAGCCTGCATTTTTTAAATGCTGCCATGGCATCCATGGCCTACATAAAAGTCAGGTAAAATCAATCAACAATATTCTCTCCTCTCCTTCCTCCTCTGTACTTCTAATCCAGTCGTTCATGACTTCATTATCATTTCTTTTTTCCTGGAGCTTGTTCCAAGAATGTATTTGTCCCCATTCACCCATCGCTCAGGGCGATCACTCACTGACAGGGCCCGTACTAGTCATTAGAGCAGCGTCGGAAAAAAAACGTGGCATAGAATGAGTTTTCGATGAGGCCGCTGTGCAACGTGGGCTGCTCCTCGCATGTTTGCCACGCCGCTCACTGTCTCTGGGTAAAACAGGCCCCGCTCCTCTTCCAGTTCCATCTCATTGTGCTGTGATTGGCACTGTAAAAGCCTTTTCAGCAGACAACATCATAGTGCTGTTCCTACGCGGTGCATTGCTGGCGCTATTAAGTCAATTACAGCCACGAGTGCAGCTGGGCTTCATTAAAGTAGGCCAACAACGGTGCACTTTAAATTTCACTTTTTCAGTTCTATCTGAGGCTCCACATGTCCATAATTGCCTGTTTATGAAGGCCCATTTGAGGGTGATAAGCCTCAGATGGCATGAAAATGAAGGTTTATGTTGTGTGTTTTGGTAATTCTCAACACAAAATGAGTTTGGGGTGAAGTTGTTCTCTCAGTAGAAGCATAGCTTCTAGCATAGCTACAGAGCCCTGTAATGGATGTGCAGCTCCCTGGTGATCAGGGATCAAACTGCTGATTCAAAGTAAGAGATGAAGGGACCTCCCCAAATAGGGCTTTTGCTCTAAGACACTTTGTAAATACAGACTCTGATACGCTGTTCCTGTGCTAGTGGGCTAACGAGGACCTGGGGAAATTGGCCGAGGCTTTCAGAAGCGAGCACGGGGAGGCGCATCCAGTCTCTTAATTAATCCAGAACAGAGAATGACAGGAAGGAGAAGAGAGAGCGTAATGCTGAGATTCTCCTCAGAGAGAAACTATAACAGGCAGAACATTTTACAGCAGAGTAAGATAACTGAAAACAAGTAATCTTTTCTTGAGGTCATGTAGAGAGAGAGAGCGTGGGAAAATATATGACTAATTACTGGCAAATGAGACCAAGGTTGGTGTTTTTTATGATAAACAGAGCTAAAAATGTTTTATAGTAGAGAGTGCAAGCAGATACTATTTTACAGTCATCCAACAAGAACCTTTTCTAATAGTACAAAGGAAGCAATTTGCATATAACGGGGGTGTTCACACTGATTTTCTGATTGCGGAATAAAGCGAGGGACCCCACACAGTTTTTATTTTTTGTTGGGCCGTGTTCACACTGCCGTTAGCAATTGAAGGAGATAAGCTTCAGATGGCATGTAAATTAGGGTTTGTGTTTTGGTCATTTTCAACACAAAATGAGTTTGTGTGAAGTCGTCTGTGAACGACATAGCTTGTTGCGAATGCTAGCCCATCTGGTAGGATCCCACAGAAAATCTATTGTAGCATAAATTGTTGGAAAATTGAATGCTGGCTATGTGTCAGAACAAACAAATCACAGTTTGCTGCATGTGGGGCTGCACAGCCGCAGACTGGTCAGAGTGCCAATACTGACCCCTGTTCTGGGTGGTAGCAGCCTAATGGGTAAAACACTTGCCTTTGTACCCAAAGTTGCAGGTTCAACCCCCCCCATCTACCACTGTGTCCTTGAGCAATAAACTTAACCCTCAGTGTCTCCCATAACTAATGACTGTAAGACTGTCTCTGTAACTAATGACTGTGAGACTGTCCCTGTAACTAATGACTGTAAGACTGTCTCTGTAACTAATGACTGTAAGACTGTTCCTGTAACTAATGACTGTAAGACTGTCCCTGTAACTAATGTTTGAAAGGATCTGCTGCTAACGTCTTGGCGCCAGATACTACAGCACATCTTCAGAGGTCTTTTGGAATTCTTGCTTTGACAGGTCAGCTTTGGTGGTACAAGTGGTATTTGCACAATAAAATGCAGATGGTTTTATTGTAATGGCTGAGGTGTACATATTAAAACAAATGTAAAAAAATAATCGAACTAATTGCAAGCTCTCTGATTAAGTAGTCTAAATTAATCACACACATTTTTGCTGTAAAATTATTTAAAAATGTAAATTAATTTTGGCATATGAGTAAATTAATAATCAACATTACAGACTTTCAGCATCTCTTTTATTTAATAACTGTTTCTGCACTGTTTGTGTGCAGTAATGGTCAGAGCAATCAAAAATATCACCTAATATGGTGAGGGAAAAAAAATTTCAGCTAGAACAATGATAGAAGTAAGTCCATCTATAAGCTGCAGTTTAAGACAATGTACATACAAGCACGGGTGTCAGAAGCATTTTAATGTGGGGGGAACATTACCCCCTAATATTAAGGTTCCGGCATCTCAAAATAAATTTGGCAACAGAGACCATTTTGCTGGGAAGTTAGTTAGTGGGTCACAGGTAGATGTGCTCAGTCTCCTAAATGCTCTGTACAATTGTATGTGTGTGTTTATGTATATTTGTATATACACATTTCAGGTTGAGAACCACAGAATTAAACCTTTACAAAAGCAGTACATTTTCAAGAAAAGTCCTTAAATATAATTCTAATCAGAGGTCAAGGAGCTTTTGATTTATGCTGTGACCATTACTGCACACTGGTATGACATGATAGGAGTTACAACATGACATTTACAGACGACAAACGGAAAGGAGAAGAATGCATCGTCTTACTGAAGGAAGCATTTTATAGGGTTTCCTCCAGACCATCAGACTAAAAGAGAATCACAAATGTCACCCAGTGCTGGTTTTCTGCACCAGGTGTGTTACGCAGCTGCCATCAAGGCTGAAAGATATAATTCTCAAAATCAATAGGATCAACCATGATGACCTCAAACAGAACAACCTCCGGTGCAGGGACAGCGATGAGCCAATAACCTGGCTTGCATCATTGAAAGATTTAAAAAATGAAGAATGTAACTTCCCTAGATTTACCAGTAGCTTTTGTCCAATATATATATACAATATATATTTGCATCCACTTTTACTTGAGCCCTCCTACATAACTGATATTACCATGCCGTAAACTTGCCATGGTATTTGTCATATGATGTTGTGAGGTGTCATAATAAAACAATTACCGGTAACACCTGTAACTGTAATGAAAGATACACTATATGGACAAAAGTAATGGGACGCCTGACCATTACACCAACAGGGACTTTAATGATACTGCATTCAAATACATAGACTTTAATATGGAGTTGGTCCCTCTTTTCAGCTCTAACAGATTCCACTCTTCTTGGAAGTCTTTCCAAACGATTTTGGAGTTTCTGTGGAAATTTATAGCCATTCATTCTGTAGAGCATTTATGAGCTCAGACACTGATGTTGGAGGAGAAGGCCTGGATCACAATCTCAGTTCCAGTTCATCCCAAAGGTGCTGGATGGGGTTGAGGTCAGGACTCTGTGTGGGTCAGTCAAGTTCTTCCACACTGAACTCCATGTCTTTATGGAACACGCTTTGTGTACTGGAACTCAGTCATGCTGGAATAGAAAAGGTTCTCCAACAAGCTGTGTCCTCAAAGTCGGAAGCATGGCGTTGTTCAAAAGGTCTTGGTCTGCTGAAGCATTAAGATTAAGTCCTTCACTGGAACCACCTGAATTCAGTAATTAAGAGGTCTGTCCCAATAGTTTATCATAATGTCTGATGGCCATAATGTCTGATCATCTTATGTCACATGTTAATTTTTGATGAGGACAGATGTTATTTCTCAGCTGTCATGACAAATATTATGAGATCGGTCACAACAATTACTGCAAATGCCAACATGACTGTATTAACAAACAAAATCTGTCATAACAGCTCATGACAGCAGATGATGACCGCTAGTGCATCTGTATAGGACAGGGAGAGAGAGAGAGAGAGAGAGAGAGACAGAGACAGAGGGAAAGATAGAGAGAGAGAGAGCGAGAGAGACAGAGACAGAGAGAGAGAGAAATATAGCACAAAAGTGATTTTTTATGACATGACTTGTGCACTCAAGACTTATTTCCATCTTTTACAAACACACACACACACACACACACTACAGTGCATTTACATTCCAACCTGTGTGAAGCGTCTAACTCTCAAAGTGGATTTCAATCACCCTTATCTTGTTGTAAAGCACTGAGTCAGGGGAGGGCACGAGGGCTTTCTACTTCCAGCGGGCGGTCTACCACGCATGGTACCAGTGATGCATTATGCATGATACATATTTTAAACTCACAATGGTGAAATTTTACCTAAATCATGAGTGACGGCTGTCGGAAGAAAATAGAAAAATAGATTTGTTACAGTATTATTCAGCCACACCAACTACTTTCATGCCTCTTCTCCACAACATGAATCCACAATTTCATTTTTCAAGGAAGCTTAAGTGTCACTCCTCCTTTTCACTCGCCATCGTTTCACCTGTTCTCTCCTGATAGCTTTGGAATGGAGAACCTGATCTCTTCACCTTGGGCATCAATAGACAAACATCCTAAGGATTTGAAGGCATAGTAATCCCTGAGATGATGAAACTGAGAGAAAGCTTGTTGTTGTGTGGGTAATGTACCAGTTCTGTACTCACGCTTCAACACTTCAAAGGAGCATGTGAAGTGCTGAAATATGTTAAGCCGATTTCGCACTGACTTGATGTTTTGACGACAGAATTAAGAGAAACCCTGCTGAGGTCTCACACCTGAAAACATGCACTCAGGCACTGGCTTACATTTGACATACATAGGAAATTTAGTTCCAGTATTGTTAGATCAATGATCTACTGTAACCACACTTGTTACCCCAACCAAAATTTGAGGATCTCTACGGTTGATTCCTTGTTTCGTTAAGTATACTGTAAATCTCAGTTTTACAACCAATCACATTTAATAACGTGGAAGGTTTGTTCAGTTCCAGTCAGAAAGTAATTTTGCGTGTAATTGTGCATTGATGTTTTTGTCCTTTTGCCAATTTTGACACATTTTAAGGTTCAATGTTACTTTACTGTTAACAGCAGCTGTGAACACGTACAGGGTGCGTTTCTTCATGGACCATGGTGCAACATACAGCAACATTCAACAGTCAGCAAAGTTACAACAGACAGACAATAAATAGACAGCAAGTGTGGACACTACATAAACCTTCTGGAGTGATGAGTATTGCACTATAGGTATGATTACTGCACAGGAGGAAGTTACAGCATAGAACAGAGTTCCAGGGACGACAGAACACTATAATAAATAGACAATTAATAGACAATGTAGCGGAGTAACAGTAATGTGAATGGGATGTGAAATTTAGTTTACCAGAATGAAAATATTGCACTATATATACATATACAGCACTGCTACTAATAATATTTCACCTGATGCTTCTCGGACAGGTTAAACTGGCAAAATGAAATAACAAATAAAACACCAGCTGTGCCTGGAACATCTGAACATTGGACAGTGGAACGTTTGAATTCCATCTGATCTATTGTATTTGAGGCAAAGGTTTCCAAATGATTTCATTTCTAAATGAAACACTTTTTGGTGCAATCAGTCTTAACAGTTTAAGGCTCAGCTTATGATGTATCTTTGTAGATAAGTCTTTGGGGAGCTTTTCTTTATGTATTTTTATGTTTTATTTTATTTACTATTCTTCATATCATAGCTTCTATGGATTTTTTTTATTGTTCAGTGTTTTGTGACATCTGTCTGTGAAAAGGACTTTATAAATAAACTTTACTTACCCACTTACAAACAAACTGAGTGGGAATAACCCATAAGGCCCAACTGCAGCAATGGGCCTGAATGTAACCACCAGATTACCACTGTTACGATTGCTGGTTTAGTTTTTAGCATTAAGCACCTACGAGCGCCAGTGTCAACTCAAGACTCCTCTTTGAGAATTGTCAAACAACAAGATCAATATTTGATTTAAAGGGGACCTATTATGCAAAATTCACTTAAAAAAAAAACAAGATATAATAGGTCTATGGGCTATAAAAACATGTTCATGAAGTTCCTTGAACAAAATCACTCTCACATAAAGAGATATCACCAGGTTTATTCTTCACAGTTAAAAACACGCTGTTTCAGGGCTCTGTCCATTACATGCAAATAAGTTGTTGCTGGCCACGCCCCACCCCATGTACAGTCTGTCTGCCTGCAGCACCGCTGTGGGGCGCAGAGCTAACAGCTGATCTCTAGCTCGTTTCCACCGCCACGGTGCCGGTGCCCAATCTAGAACCGGTGCTGCGTGTTTCGACCGAACAATGATAGGTGCTGGTGCCAAAAAACTGGCACCAGCTTGAAGTCAGAACCACACACGTCACAATGGTTATGGGCAGTGCTACCACAGCAATGGCAACACTAGACATTTCATTGCAGCTGCCACATGTCTCTCCGTTAACAGACTGAACCGACATCCCTCGGGAAAAGATCGGCCCGACTGGCTGTTAGCCTAGCTAACTGTCCCTGGGAGCCCTAACGGCTAACAGCTCAGCTTTCAACCGCTATATTAAATTATCATTAACTCTGCTATTACTAATAAACTGTCATAATTAATCTCTAACGACTCTGTCACTCGGAACCGTGTATTTATCGGTTGTATTCGGTGGTGGCTACAGTTAGCCTCATAGCTTCTAGCTTGAATTACCCGTTACACCTAAAATCGTGCTTCGGTTCCCGTTACATCATTTAAGGTGGAACGGATAATTTGAGTGAGAAGCTAACATCACCCGTATTAGTTGTGTTTTAGTCCTTCTGTTTGCTTTTTTACTTTAATTAGTAGTTTGTAAGCTAAAACATCATTGGAACAATGCTAAACACTTTTAATAAATGTTTGGAGCTCAGAAAAGGGGGTTAAAATGCAGCAAACATTGAAGAGGCTCAGCTGTGGCTGCCTGGAAGTGAATTGACCCACTCATACACTCTGTATTAACATGAATAAATATAGTTTCGGGTCTAATCTAATATCTGTACAAATGAATGTCTGGGAAAAGCAGATCTGAATGGCTTGATCTGAACGATTTTAGAGCGCTCCGTGAATGTAACCATGGTAACATTTTCCTACACAAATTAGTTGCTGAAACCTGTGGAAATGCGTGCTGGTGCCCGTGCTGGTGCCAGTGCTGGACCAGAACCAGCTCGGCTCCAGCACCAGCACTAGCACGGCCCTGGTGGAAAAGAGTGTGGCCGAGAGTAATGAACCAAAGACGCAGCCGCTAAAGCCTAGGCTGAGAAGGCAACAACAGTAAATATTTTTTAACTAATCATAATACCTATTAAAACCCAATATCGAAATATTTTAAGCAGTATAAAACCGGTGGGTGGAGCTACCAGGCCAGTTTCTGTTCCCTCTTACACGCCGCAGTTTATGAAACCCAATGAAAATCCAAAATGGCATACGAGCGTTCGTTTTCCGTTTTGTCCATTTTTGATTTGAGCGCAAAATGGTAAATCGGAAAACGAGCCGTTATCCGTTTTGTTGTTTTGGTTTTGGAGACAAAAACTGAAAATACGAGTGGTTTTCCGTTTTTTTGGTTTTGGTGTCATATTGAAAAACGAATGATACACGGATTGTACATGACAGTCATAACAACTTAGTTTAAATTGCGTGGCACTGAATATTTCGTCGGCACGGCAACATGTATAAAACGCCTTTCCCAATGGTTACAAGAAAATGTTAACATTAAACAAGCTACATAAAAGTAATTTTACCAAATAAAGTAAAACAAAATTTGTTTTAGTTCATTGTAATTGTAGTATTGTTCTCATTGTTGTATAAACCAAATCATGGTGTAATGACTAACATAGCGTAAAGGTGTTTCATACCCGTTGCCATGTGTCGGCGGAATATTCAGTGTCACGTAACGTAAAATAATTTACTGACACTGTCCCATGCCACTCTTACGTGCGTGACAGTGTCACGTAATAACGTAACAGTACAGGACACTAAATGCTGTAACTAGTGCTGGGGAGTAAACTGAGACAGAAACCTGGCTTCTTTTATAGAGACAAAACTTGTGTTTCTACACACAGCAAGAAAATGATTGGACAGCCAACTTCCCTGTAAGTTCTTGGTTATAGTAATATGCTGTACAGAACTTCCTCAGCAAGTACTCTTAAGGTTCTGGGCTCCATGTACCACACTGCAATGCGGTTCATTACAAGACACTCATACAGGACTCATCATTGTGTATTGTATGATAGAGTTGGATGGTTGACTCTATCTGTGTGAAAGGAAAACTCACTAGTTACTTTTTGATTAATAAGGCTCTCGTTGGCCAGATGCCACCCTGCATCACTTCTATACTCACACATAATAATGAACTTAGTTGAAGCATAGCCCCAGAGCTTTCTCTAAGCTGGGTAAATCAGCTTTTAACTATGGGGTACCAGTGGTCTGGAATATGGTGCACTAAAGCTCAACTCACTTGTTCCTCCTAGGGTTTTTAAACTAGCACTGTCTACATACTTTTTAAAAGGACTTGAATGTTCAATAACTCAATGCGAATGATGGAATTACCAAACCTCCAAAGCCACCTTGTCCCTCATCTGGCCACAAAATTCAGCGCTTGGACACTAAAGGAGATTGTACTGAAACAGGTATTTAATGATAAAAAGGTGTCAGAATACACTGTATTCTCACAACTTGCTGTGTATGGGCCTGTGTAGCCACAGACCAGTCAGAGTGCAAATTCTGACCTCTGTCCAGCACCAAAACTCCTGACTATAAGTAACTGACCATCAAAACTGGACCATAGAGTAATGGAAGAAGGTGGTCTGGTCTTATGAATCACATTTTGGTTTACATTGTGTAGGCAGCCAGATGCCTGCCCATCGCTTACCTGGGGAAGAAATGGATCAGGATGCACTACTGGCAGGCCAGTAGAGGCAGTGTGATGCTCTAAGCAATGTTCTGCTGGGAAACCTTGGGTTACTGGCATTTAACATGGATGTTCATTTGACCACCTACCTAAACATTGTTGCAGGACAAATACGCTCCATTCATGGCAATGTCATTCCCTAATTTACAGCAGCCTCTTTCCGCAGGATAATGCTGCTGAAACATTACTGAGGAATGGTTTGAGGAACAGCACAAAGAGTTCAATGTGTTGACCTGGCCTCCAAAGTCCCCAGATCTCAGTTAGATTGAGAATCTGTAGAATGTGCTGGACAGACTATGGAGGCCCCACATCACAACTTCCATGAATTACAGACTCTGCTGCTAATGGTTTGGTATTAGATAAATTAGCACTCCTTCAGAGGTATTCTGGAGTCTATGGCTTTATGGATCAGAGATGTTTTGACAGTATAAGGAAACCTACACAATATTAAACAGGTGATTTTAATGTTATGGCTGATCAGCATATATTTATATACAGAAAGATTTTGCTTTCCCTAGACTAAAGATTAAAGATGAGATTTTTCTGTATATTGGCTTCTAGTAATCTGTCCCAGGTTCACAGTGACATTTTTTCTTTTCTTTACACAGGCAGTAGTAGTATTGTCTGGGGAATGAGGAAGAGTAGCATTATTAGTGTCCGATGTTTATGAGTTAGAAGTAGAGCTGTGTATTCAGTGTAAGACAAGGTTAATCATTAAAGATTAATGTAACGTGTCCAATAGAATAAATGGAAAGTGGAAATAAATAGAACGGTAAGTGAAATGAGGCCATTATAGTAAAAGTAAAATCAGGGCATTAAAACCCTCTCATTGTCTTTACTCAGAAAGAGAGGCTGACTCCTTCTGCAGTGAAAGTTTGCTATTTGGCTGGATGCAAAAGGAGCCTTTAGTTCATCCCACACAAATGTGCCCACTCTTGCTTGACCTCCACTCACCTGAAGCAAGGAGAAATGTTGCACTGGTTCTAGAGTACTTAGAAAGAAAAGTGGTGAGATCACTGACATAACGCTGTTTTAGAAATGAAAGCTCAGGTACATGATGCGGCAAATTCTGTCTGAGACCTAGATAACACAAAGGAACAGTATTAGAGGAGGAAAGATTTTCAGCACAGAGAGTGAATAGTGCTCTAAAGTTGGTCCGTCTTTTCTTGTTTGACAGTAAGAAGATCACAATGTTACTGTCCAGAATAGCAAAACCCAACTAATGAATGCTTTCTGGCGCAGTTTTGTTGATACATTAAATGAAGTGTGTCAAAAAAAAGTGTACCTGTCAGCCAATAGAATATCTCAACTAAGAATCACCAAGGTATTATTTTTCAATATGAACATATATTAAATATATATAAATAAAAAACAAATACAAACCAAGCTTAACATATCAAGAACAGACATATTAAATAATGCAGTGTAGAGGAATACCTGAATGATCTAAAGATGTTTAACCAGTTCCAGCGAGCTATGCTGATTACTAAGTGATTGGTAGCTGTCCTGATGGCAGGTTTTCAGAGGAAAACCACTGGGGAGCAGAAACATTACCGTTTGTTAGTATAAGCATATCCTGTTTAAATTTTGTTTGAAAATAACACGGCAAGACAAAACCAAAAACAGTGATGGACTGAGAAACATATGAAAATGAAATACAACTGGTATATTTGGCATCATCTGGCATAAATCCCACTGAGCTTGTATTTCACATAATGAAAGAAAAAAAGCCCCTGAAATAAGCAGGAGCTGAAAATGCCTGCATGAAGAGGATATGCAGTTGGGTGATGTGCTATAGACAGCAACCAACTTTTTGCGTAAACACTCCAATATGTACCTGTATGTATATGCACAGTGTTCTTACTCTGTACATTTATACATACATTTACTCAATATGTATGTTTTCAATACATATATTTATATTTTTGTACTATTTGTATTGTATAGTGTAAATTTATACTGTTTTTTTGTATAGTTTCTATTCTATTGTTTTTGCTGCTATTTGTTTCTGTCCACTTTCTGCCGTAGCAATGCAAATTTCCCACTTGTGGGACTAATAAAGGTTTATCTTATCTTAAATGACGTTCATTGGAACCAATCACTTTTTTATGCAAAGTGAACAAAACTAGCATGAAGATTTTAACCGGTGTTTACTCACTTGATAAACCAGTTGCAGTGAGCTTTGCTGATTACTAAGTGCGGCGTCTTCAGACAACTGATTGGTAGATGTTCTGATGGCAGGTTTTCAGAATAAAGCCTCTTCATCGGTACATCCAGAATAAAACAATAAAAAAAGGGTCACTGTTAAATTACTGGGAGACTGCTCTGTAAATTCTCCTTTCTTTCAGGCATTTTGTACTGCAGTGGCTCTGTTATAGTATATACAATACAGTATAGTGGAATATAGTCTGCTGTGATGTTAGTCCACTGAGAACAACTATCATTCTTTTTCAGCATTTCTTATCCCTGTTCAGGAATATTGACTTATGATTAGATGAGTAGTGTTTTCCATTTTAAAAGATGTGCAAAGAGAGAGCACTTTAATATAGCAGAGGCCACAGTTCATCGGGTTGGAGCATATGTGAGAATGAGGCACAGCTCTGTTGGGAAATACAGGAAAATATCCGAGGAGCAGCAGTGCCTCATCTTTATAAAAATGCAGTTGTCATGGGAACTGACTTTCAATTTGAACTGTCCCTCAGTACTGTATGTGAGAGGGACCAGTTTCACAATCAGCATTCGGCTACGGTGTTTTCCTGAGTTGTTCTTTTTTATTTAGGAACTGCCCACAAAGGTGTAATAAAGATTTTTTGGTTTTTCTTTGTGAAACATGAACAGGCATACCCTCGCAAGCTCGCAGTCATGTACACTTTGAGGGTTATGCCACAGAGCTTTCTCAGATAACACAATAATCCTGGACATATTTTAAACTATAATATGTATACAGATGAACCTAATCAGGGATTATGCATTTGCCCTTAATGAACTGATCACTGGGAGAGCACTTATTCTGATACAGGTGCTGGAGTAGCTTTGAGAGGGTAGTGCATCCCAACATTAAATGTTCAATAAACGCTGGATTGTCTTTTAGCAGTATAAGAATAGAAATGCAACTTACTCACATACAGTAAACACAATATTTCTGACCCTTGTACGTTACCCACAGAACCTAGAAAGAAAGGTCTTAAGCTGGAATTGTGAGGATCTCTCTGCATGTGGCTAAATCTAGGGTGATAGACATCTGGCTATTTCATTAAGAACTACAATCCTCTTCAGAGAAGGAAAGCTTGTGGGAGGATGACTGTCCCTGAGCAGCTCTCCATTTCATTTCATTTATTAGTAGGCACTATGGGCAGTGGTAATATAAATAATAATTCTTAAGGTTTCCGTGCTAAAGGCAGATAATTTCACACTGAGTCATTCATTTTGGTTTAAGCATAACACAAGGGCAGTGAAAAGAGGATGAGCCAGAGAGCATGGTACTTATTAAGGCTCAAATATAGACAGGGGCATCATTAGCCCTTGCTTGCGTCATTAGGAAGCCATGGGCGCAAAAGGGTGGATTCATCCCTCCTGGTTCTGCCTTTAGTAACAGAAGGACAAAAACTAGCTCTCCTATGCCTTGTGTTTTACTGTAGATATAGAATATATTAACTACATGTAAAGCAAAGAAAAACACAGAAAAAACACTCCATAAAATATTTACTATTTTTATTGATGAACCTTGGTGGATCTTTGTCAAATTAGTTTCCAGAATCTTTTAGCAATGTACATTCTTGTTGTATTCATCACTCCAAGGAAAGCACATGACATTATCTCCAACATGTTTATTCAAACAAAAATTTTACTTCTAATCATGCATTTGACTAAAAAACAGTGAAACAAATTACAGACTCCATGAAGACAAAATGAAAAATCCTTTAAATGATATAAAATTGCATATTTGAAACATATGGGCATCATTTAGAAATTCAAATTTCAGTTATTTCTTGAAATGGTAGAAAATTGTGTATTTCTAACACGTTGAATTATTTGTCACTGTGTTTTAAACTGTCCTATTAAATGCAGAATTAATAAAAATGAGAAAAGAAGGTCATCATGAGGGTCATTTGGCTTTGTTAAATCACACGCTATTATATATTTCATCATCCAGGTTAAAAAAGTGGGCAAGAGGGCGTTCTGAACTGGAAGTCAGCAGAACTGAAAGAAAAAGTATGAATAACTGTTAAAGAACAGAAGTGAGTGATCTGTGGTAAGATATATTACCTAAATGAGTTGCTGGAGGTTTATCTGCCTAGATCTAAAATGAGGCTTCAGGATGTGAAGTGATGTGGAAAAAACAAAGATTGAAAACAATGCTGGAGTGAATTAAAAATCAGAAATGTTTCTTTAATAATGTCAGTATTTATAGAAACAACGTGGAAGGTGTACATCATATGCAGAAATTGTATAATGTTATAATAATATGGTATTATAACTACATATTACAGTTTGGAAAAACACTGACTAGTGGTAGACAGTAAACAACAGAAAAGTGTCCTTGAAACAAAGGATTTGTGCTTCTTACCTTCCAGCGGTTTCCACACTCATTGCACAGCACAAACGTGGTCATAGGTTCATCAGCACTGCGAGTTTGCACCTGTGTAATTACATTTAAAAAGATATTTCCTATTTGTCATGACAATATCAAATGTGTTAAGGGAGAGCTACTACTACAACATGAGGTTATTGTGTTAATTAGAGAAGACCAAAAATACATTATACATTGGATTACTGTTGTATGTGCCAGTAAATGTAGTAAACATATTGGTAACCACAGTAAATGCACTTGAAGTAAGTGTTACCTGGTTGTAAGTACAATTCTTTTTCTTGCACTTGCCGCACTGCAGCAAATCAGTAGTGGTGCCACCAGTCTTTGCCATCTGGTGCTCACGGATGGCTTCCTGGGTCAGAACATTCCTCAGCTGCTTGAGCTCATCACTGGCCATCTCCTTCATTATAGAGAATATTACAGAGGTTAGTCTAAAAGAGAATGTGCAGTATATAATACACAACAGGTATTTACAATGACAGTTGGAGTGTTTTGTTTAAGACAGAACAGTTCAATGTGACCTGAGGGAAGAAATTGTTACCCATTCTGGCAGTGGAGGCCAGCATGCTACAGAACCTTTTGCTAGATGGAAAAGAATGTGTGTGGAGTCCTTCAAAATGCTGGTGGTTTTGCGGATACAGCATGTGGTCCGTGACAGAGGAGAGAGATACCCCGATATTCTTCTCAGCTGCCCTCACTATCCTCTGTAGAGTCTTGCAATCTGAAACGTAACAATTTCGTGCTACACCATGATGCAGCTACAGAGAATGCCCTTTATAGTCCCTCAGTTGAATGTGGTATAAATTGGGGGTGTGCTCTCCTCAGTCGCCTTCTTGGCGACTGCTCTGGTGATGAGGGTCAACGTAAGATTCTGCATTAACACAAAGGAACTTGGTGCTCTGAGTGATCTCCAGTGAGGAGACATTGATATTCAGCAGAGAGTGACCATGTAGCGCCCTCCTGCAGTCAACATCCATCTCCTTTGTTTTATCCAAATTCAGAGACAGGTTGTTGGCTCTGCACCAGTCCGTTAGCCATTGCACCTCCTCTCTGTACGCCACCTCTTCGTTCCCACTGATCAAACCCAGCACTGTCGTGTCATCAATCAACTTGATGTGATTTGAGCTGTGCATTGCTACACAGTCATGGGTTAGCAGCGTGAACAGCAGAGAGCTAAACTTAGAGCCCTAGGGGGGCCCTGTTCTCAGCAGAGTCGTACTGGAATTACTACTCCTGATCCTCACTGTCTGAGGTCTCCCAATCAGGAAGTACAGGATGCAGTGGCAGCTTCTCAATCAGATGCTGAAGAATGATGGTATAGGATGCTGAACTGGTCTATGAACAGCCTTCTCATTCAAGTGTCCTTTTCGTCCTGGTTGGTGAGGGCCAGCTGAAGGGTGATATAATGGCATCATCTGTTGAATGGTTAAGACAATACACAAACTGAAGGAGGTCCTGTGAGGGCTGAAACTTTATGTGCCTCATGACAAGCCTCTTGAAGTACTTCATAATGATTGGTGTGAGTGCAAGAGGATGGTCATCACTGATGCAGAGCCACGTGATGGTGGTGGGTTTGAAGCACAGTGGTGTTCAGAGATATTGAAGATGTCTGTGAGGACAGCTGGCAGCTGGTCTGCACATCCTCTGAGAACATGACCAGGAATTTGTCTGGTCCGCAGGCCTCCGTTGGTTGACTCTAAGCAGAGTCCTCCCCACATCAGCCATGGTTAAAGCATCTGGAAGGGAGGCCTCACCAACACGGGCAAGTTACAGAAGTCCTGTAGTTGGGAATGGCCTAGATGCCCTGCCATATGTGTCGCAAGTGTTCTGGAAGTGGCCGTGGACTTTCTGAGAGTTTGCTGTTCTTAGGGAAACTATATTGCCTGACCTGAAGGCAGTGTCAAGTTTCCTCCTCGCAAAATGCTAACAGGCTATCCAGTTGAGTAGCCTTCTCTGGAAGGCTGTCGCTGAGACATATCTCCGTAAAAACAGTAACACAGCAGTCTCTGTACACACACTGTGTAGTTCACTGGTGTCATATGTAGTCCAAAACAGTTGCTAGTAGGAAGGAGAGGATAGTTGGTCGGCCAGCACTAGCTTTTAGCCTAGCATAGACCCCCGCTGCTTGCTGCACCACTTGCAATGTCCTCTCACCCAGCGAGCAGCATCAGGTATTGCCTTGGTCGGAGAGCTTGGTTTACGAAGCAAGCTATGGTCACAGAGCTTGTTCAGCAGTCTATCATTGAGTTAAGTTTCTTGTTTAAGCCTTAGTTGTAGAAGAGTCTGATGGTGACACCCATGTTCATCAGTGCTGATGGGAATGTGTGCAAAAAATTGTGTGAAAGCTGACTACAACTACACTTTAGCACCAAATCTTAGCACCACCGTCTTGGTATCAATGCATAAATATATAGTATAATGGAAATATATCATAAATTACCGTGACCAACAAGTGTTTTGTGATTGATATGGGACCTTCATGTTACTGAAGGTTCTGTACCTCAGCAGTCATGGTGGCTATGCGGCTCAGCTCAATAGCTCCATCCAGGACATTCTTGCGCAAGTTGGGATTCTTAGGATCCTTCAGATTACTGATACGGCTTCGCACTCTGTTTTTATATTTCATATCTGTGGCTTTAATCTCCTGGTAGATATTTAAAGAGAGGAAGGCAGTTAAGGTAGCAAATTAGATAACAGATATACTTATCCGGATTTATTTATCACATATATGTGGCCAAATCCATGGTTGTTTGGCTCACATCGTGTTGAGTCACTTTTGAGCTAGACATACCGCTTTTCAGTATGTAACAAGTTGAGAGAGTTAATGACATTTTATGTGGACTTTTTTGTTTTTTAATGTGGACTTTTTTGTTTTAACTCATTAAGCCTCACTTCTGGAGTGGTGTCGCTAGTGAAAAATGTCAATGAAAGGTTCAAAAGGTTCAAAGCTTAAATTTGACATGCTGCAAAACTACCATATCTTTGAGACACATGCCAGATTTTGCTGTAATTGACATAAACTAAAAAACACAAACTAAAATTTAAAAATTCGAAATGTTTACACATTTGCTCACATTGCCTAAATTTCCATTTGGGCCAGACTGCACATTCTGCTTGGACCCCACAGATTGCAGCGTATTCTCTCAACTTCTGCAGCAGTCATATTACACACTGCAATGCGGTATGTCGATTTTTTTCTGTTCAACTCAGCACATAAACAGAAACTGTGAATTAAAACATATAGTTTTTCACTTAGAAAATAAATGGCATCTTGAAATAGCATATTAACATTGAGATAAACACTGAGATAAAACCAACTAAACAGAAAGGATATGATCTTCTATTTCAGCTGCCATGGCATCACAGTTTGCCCCATAATCCTTGTAGTCATCTAAAGTATAGAATACAAGTATAGAATAAAGTATACAAATCATGTTTACAAAATAAGTTTGCTGGGTCTATGTAAATGTCTTCTACTGTTGCTTACCATCTGTACGTAGTGCAGCAGACAACATTTCAATGCACTTGTCCCTGATGGAATCCCCAGTGAGAAAGCGAGGGGAAAGAGGACCACCCCCTGAGCTGAAGGAGGGGGATAGTGGGCTGGTGGGTGTGGTGGGTGTCTTCGGCGTGTCGACTTTACCTTTGCTGCTCAGAAGTAAAAAGCCACATGGTATTCCATTAGCCTCATTTAAATTAATCAGACTGTGTATCTAATACAATGTCACTGTTAACACAGTGGGTAGTATTCAGTCCAGTGCCTTACTAACTGTATTATCCAATCTATGTTCCTCAGTTTTGGAATCCTGCCTGAGCAGTAAAATGACCGATTAATTATTCATTAGATAAAAACAGATTTCCATCAGACAAAACTTTTGATGGTACAGGTGGTGAAGGCAATGCAACTATCCATTACCCAAAATGATCTCTGTAATGTTGGTTTATGTGTAAACATCACAGAGGCAGACTCAAAGGGGAAGCAGGGAATTATTTCAATTTTGCCACACAGGTCTCATGCGACAGAACAAAATCAGGGATTACTTTATGTCTGTGTTAGACTATGCAATAAAAGTTCGCAGGAGTTATTTTCCAGTAAAAAAGGGCTCCATAAATAGTGCACTTAGATGTAAAATAGTCGTTTCAAATTCTGTCCTGAAGATCTCGAGTTCTGCAATTATCTAAAACACAGTCAAGTCATCAGCTAAGTACCAGGCACATCACGAGCTGAGTATAAATGGAAAAACAGAAAAACAAAATGTGTAAAGTGCTGGATTCCACTAGGGCCTGTGAGCACTGTCAGAGTCACTGGTCAGAAAATCACCTCACACCTGCTTTAAAAATGCTTTTTTAAAATGCATGAGTCTAATTGGCTTTGGTGAAAACCACTTAAACCATTTACTGCTTAAAACCACCAGTGGGCAGTGGTGAGAATTTGAGAAGAAATGACAGCCTGAGAGAAAAGAACTCTGGAATAAAGTGAATAGATAAAAACGGTACCGTCCATCATTGCTGTCTGTGGACATCTTTCTCTGTAACACTGGGTGAGATGACTTAGAGCCATGAGAATCTCTTCTGGAAAACACACAAATACACATCAGCTCTTACTGCGCTCATTTTATATTGAACACCAGCAGATTTAAAGCCATACTATGGAATATGTACATTTGAGAGCTTTGAGGCATCTGTACACTCATTTTCTGTAACCGCTTAATCCTCAGGGGCCAATTTATCCTGGGGCCAATGGGCGCAAGGCAGGGACTCACCCTGGTCAGGGCACCAGCCTACCGCAGGGAGCACACACCCCTAACGTACACACTCACACCTACAGACAATTTAGAATCCAGAATTCACCGTCAGCACATGTCTTTGGACTGTGGGAGAAAACAGAGACCCCGGAGGAAACACGCACCACCATGTGGAGAATGTGCAAACTCCACACACCTAAGGCCTGGACCCCTTGGAGGTCTGAGGCAACAGCACTACTTAAAGTGTTTATTAATTCATAAATGATTGTATATAATAACTAGGGCAGGGCACGTTAAGATGCTATTATCGCTTTAACACATTATTTACTTAATGCCGACAATTATTTTATCGCGTGTTAACGCAGGTCTTTTTTTAATCCTTTCATTTTGAAAGTTCGTTGCTTTTTGCGAGCATGAGTGCACGCAGCACAGAGCTCTACGCATAAACATATATTCTGTGTCTATGGCTCTAGGTCTCGGCTGGTTTTCACAGAGGTCAGGCGTCCCATTACTTTTGTCCATATAATATGTAATTGGCCCTCTGACCCCCATGAAAACCAGCTGAGAAATAGAGCACTGCGTGGACAAAGGTATTGGGACACCTGACCATTACACCAGCAGAGACTTTAATGACACTGCATTCACTTACATAGACTTTAATATGGAGTTGGTCCCTCTTTATAACTGCTATAATGGTTCCACCCCCCATGCTCTGGACTCTGAAGGTAACTTGTTTTTCTATAACAAACTAGATAAAACGTGAATGTCCTGGCAGGGGCAAATAGCTTTGATTTTATATTTGATTTGATTACTTTAATGATTAAGTTGAGATTTATAAGAAATATTTGAACTGTCGCTGTGTAACTGTGTTAAAGGGAAAACTACTGTTAAAATTCCCTTATAGTGTTTGCAAACCAAATATTATTGCACTTTTGTTCATACAGCACTACTTTAAAAATTTAAGTGTGCAATACACTACTTTTGAATTCATTATTGAATTTTGTGTATAACAATGTGATTAATCACAGAAAAACATGCAATTAATCGTAATTTAAAAATGTAATAGTTGCACAGCTTTAATAATAACATAATAAAGGCATGTAATTGTCCTTGCCTTTCTCCTGAGAGCTTCTTAGCTGGTGGTGAGCTGGAAGACTTTGAGCTGGTTGAGTCCCTTCTGAAGTTTAAAGGTATGATTAATATTTTTAAAAATCGAAACAATGAGAAATCCGTAAACCGCTATCCAGTTAGAGGAGGCCACTGTACCTCTGAGATTTTAAGTCACTTGGTTGTCGTCCTTGGCTTGACTTCGAATCAGTGGAGTCTTTCCTGCATATAAAATACAGTAAAGCCAGTAAAACAGTGTAAAACTATAAATCAGTACAATATGTTGGCGTGTCCCAACATAATCTCAGATAAACTCATTTAAAGTGCACACATATAAATTTTTACTCTATGAGGTTTAAAGAATTATTCAGACACTTTTGCTTTTATTTAATCAGTTTTAGTGCATATATCCACTTTTAACTTTTATTTGTTATTTAAACACAAAATGACTTAATTTATAAACATGAAAAAGTATGTATCCGGGAACATAAACAGCACATGTTTAAAAAACAATATAGGAAAGTATTCAGACAGTCTAATAATACATACATGTATGCAGAGGTGGACAGTAACGAAGTACATTTACTTGTGTACTGTACTTAAGTACAGTTTTTGAGTATCTGTGCTTTACTTGAGTAGTCTTTCTATCAAGGTTCTCGTTACTCGTTACCTTCAGTTCTGAAAGTGGGTGTTACTGTCTCACTTTTCTAAAACGTGA
>JBBPCY010093635.1:0-22006 GCA_037974405.1 Brachyalestes nurse
GTGTAACATTTTGAATGGAATTATGGAAATAAATAAACTTTTCCATGATATTCTAATTTTTTGGAAAGGGTCTGTATATCATAGTTGGATCTGCTGTCAGGGAACCTTGGACAAGGGATTAATCAGGGTCTTGATCATTTAAAAAATGTATTTTTGTGGTTGGGTCTCCACTATAATATATAGGGAGAGAGAGAGGACTGTCAGTCTTCTTAAAAATGTGTGTCAGAGAGAGTCTGTGACTTCACAGATATGGAGGTTGGAAAGGGATAAAAAGTGGAGAAAAAAAGCAAAACACACAGAAGACTCAAAAAGACTTTGAGACATTACAGCTTGGGGCAGTTCTATAAGAAAACACAATAAATGATGTACAATACTGACAATACTTTTTACCTAAAATTACTAAGTAGGCAATATAAAAATATCAAAGCTACATCCATAAGTGTGGTGGGTAGTAGGGGTAAATGTTTTGCCTTTCACATGCAAACCCATGTTTTATTATAAAGGTGTTGCAGTGTTGGTTGGATTTAATTTAAGCCTGGGTTCTTGTTGATGTATACACAGTAGTGACCTTAAATCACTTAAAAATGTTGTGTTTACACAGGTTGTCTTTGGCACTTTGAGATTTTTGTCTGTAAAAGCTGTATGCTAATTTTCACTTGCAAAATCATCAAAATACACCATTTAACTTGGGTTGCTACCATATATAGTTTATATAACTTGATTTTTGTATATAGCTGTATGTTTTAACCTCACCATTATTTTCTCCCAGACGTAACAATGCAGAGTTGAGATAAATCTGGTCAATAGTAATTGGTCAGTAGTTTCTATCTTGTATAATGAATGGAAATTAAAATACAAGCAATAATTAATTCATATTTTAATGATGCACTGTAGAGGCATACTCACTGGTGACCTGAGTGAAGTTGTATCCACTGCTCTCTGCTTCTCTAAACACAGTGAACAGAGTGAAGGCGTATTTAGTTCCAGGAGAAAGAGACGAGACATTTTGTGTCACTACAGAACCTCCTTCTGATCCACTGATGCTGATGTTCATTCCATCGTAGTTCAGTCTGTAATTGTAATCGTTGCTGTTGTTCACTTTGTTCCATTCTAATAGTAGTTCAGTCTCAGTGCGACGGTTTACAGACACACTTTTAACATTAGATGGAGCTGAGAGAGAGAGAGAATAAGGGAGAGAGAGAGAGAGAGAGAGAAGTAGATGTTTGAATAAAAAAACAAAAGGAACATGAATTACAATAAGATTTCCATTCATTTGGTTTATAATGGGCACAGCGTCAATGAGAGCATTTAAAAAGAACATTTTAACAGTATATGGAGTGATCTTTAAGAGGATCTTTAAGAAAATTTTAAAAGAGAATAAATACAATTTTGAGTGAAATTAGTTGGATGCTGTTTACTTATTTATGAGCTAAACTCAGAAGACTCATGACAAAGCATGACTACCATGTTCCATGTTCAGTTCCAGAGCTGATTATTGTTTCTCTTTTGGCTTTCTAAAACAAATTCAAATTCAAAATCCTGCTGCTAAAGTTCTTACCAGAATAAAAACGTAATAATATATTGTTCCACTTACAGTCTTCTGGTCTGCCATAGGGTTGTTTAAAAATGTGTTTTACTTATGTGTAGATCAATAAGAGGAATTGGACCTAGGCACTTTTCAGAAATGTTTATGGAATATACACTTGCCAGTTCCTATAGTAATGAGGCAATAGGTTAACTGGTAGTGCCAACTGTCAGAACTAAACAAGCAGTGATGGGCAGTAGCGCCGCTACTTCTAGCGAAGCTATTAGTTTAATTACATTTTCCAGTAGCTTGCCTGTAGCATCCCTGATTTCTGAATCAAATAACTTTCCAGTAGTTCCGGTAGAAAAGCAGAGGTTTCCTCTGCAGTATGATTTTGAAACGCAATAATCAGACAGAAATAAAGCATGTTCACACACGGCCTTCTACTTTACTGCATATGGCAGTTGAACTAGCAGAGCGACCGAGAGTGAGACTCACACACACACACACACAGTCACACATCACAAGAGGATGGAGGAAGGAGAGACAGGAGGAGAACAAGACGAGCAGTTCACTTTGTGTAGTGAAGCTTAATTTATTGTTGAGTAACTGATAGGTTAGTTCACTACACTTTACAAGTAGCTTGCCCAACACTGTAAACAAGTAGCTTTCAGTCACTATGCTGCACATTACTAGAACCAAGTTTTGGACTAGTCCAAAGATGCCCCGGCTCTAGCTGTATTCAAATTTAAGATTTATTTAAATTTTAACTGTATGTGTATATTTATTTTTGCCTTTGCTGTTTTAATTTTTCTCTCTATTTTATTGACTTGGTTCAGTCTTTTTATTAGAAACGATATAAATATAAATAAAGCTGTTTTGCCTTGCATGCAAAAAATAACTAACAAATGATTTATTGGTTATTTTTCAATGGAAAGCTCAAGATCAAGAAATATTGTTTTATCTTTTCTTTTTATATGCTAGAGGTATTAACACACATTTTCAAATGCTCCAAATCCTTATGCACAGCACCTGCATGCCTCAAATCCAACACCATTGTGCCAGTCTAAAAAAAAAATCATCTGGTCCTCTGTCCTAATAATTATCAGCCAGGTGCTCTCACTCATGTCTTTTCAAAATGCTTTAAATCACCCCATAAAAGACATTGCCCCAGCTGATCTAAACCACCACTAGTTTACCTAATGGGCAAACAGGGCTGACAGCCCTCTTTCACATCTAAAGGCTTAACACCCATATCACAATGCGCTTTGTTGACTACAGGTCTGCGTTTAAGATCATAAAACCAAACAAGCTGGTTGATAAACTTAATCTAGGACTAACCCCCTTTACATGCAACCAGACTCCTCATCAGCCGTGGCCCAGGACTGTGTTCTCAGCCCCATCCTTTATGCACTTTACGCTACTGTAAATTCTCTCGGATGATACAAATGTAATTGTAATATTATTACTGGATGAACCTTATGAAAATGGGTAGAGCAGCAGCCAATAATATGGAATGGCAGTATCTTGTCAGGCCCACATTCAAGCTACAAGCTTAAGCTTTAATGCACACAAAGTGGGAGATAAAACGGTTGAAAAATATATGCATTTCCTCCAGTCTGAAAACCAATTTTAGATCACTATGCTGTTCAGAACTAGACTACGCCTCTATGTGGACGTCCCCCTGTTTGCCTCAACCTGCTCACGCTTTGATGACTTCTCTCCAAAGCAAGCCGACTAGATTGTTAGCCAACATTCAAATATATGAACTTTATCCTAAAACAAGAAAACATCTGTATTACAGTCAAATTATTATATTATTTAATGATTTTTTTGCAGTTGGAGTATTTCTACAGTTTTTAGGGGTTTTCTTGAAAACACGAAAAAAGTTTTGAAAAGTGATTGCATATGTTAAAAATATTTTTTATTCACATAAATATTGCTCTAATGTATAAACCTAATCTTACATTGTGGTCAGTCTTGTCACTTAACAACTATGCAGAAGTTGTTTTTTAAAGCATGGGGTTCCTAAACAAAAAATTTAATTAAAGTCATACCCAAACAGTTTTTACAGCATTCGAACACCCCTTGGTATTTCTTAATGAGTACTTGAATACTTGTTCCTGGAGTCCAAATTCGACAAATGTATTATTTACACTGCTGTTAAAAGGTAGCAATGATACATAATTAGGCTGAAGCCCAGCTGCACACACTGTGTGCTTATATAAAGCTACAACTGTAGGCTCTCGTTATGGGCCCATCTGAACGCAAGGATGATAAACTTGGAAGAGACAGCAAAACGATTTTCCCTCTTTCCTCATCCACTGTCACAATTCTCCACTAGATTTCCGTACCAACCTCTTACTGTAAATGCTTTTCTTTTTTTATTGTAAAAGCAATTTTCTCATCATTAGACACTGCAGTGTGATCCTACACTTTTCTAAAGCATCTATGCTCCTTTAGCTTCAATGGCTACATTTCTATGTTCAATGATTTATTTCCTTTTATAAACTTTTCCATAGGAGAACAATTACTTTTTGCTTTTTAATGTCCTTTGCCCATGTAATTTATTTTAGGCTACAGTTTTTGGAATCAATATGGAATCAAAAAGGACACTCCAGTATTCGCCAGCCAAGCTGTCTATGCATTAGACCATACAAAAATATCTTACGTGGTGGAGCCGTCAGTGTTGTTGAAGGAGCTGAAGAAGTGGACTGCCCCTGTGAAAAGAATAATGATATGTTTAAAACGGGCAGATCATTTTAACCTTTAAATTTCATCATGTTTAATTCAGTTTACGTACAATCACAATGTCAAGCATCCCTGCCAGGCACATTTTAGCATTTGCTCTTCTTTAGTTAATCTGAAAACCGGCCATTCACTGAATGTGCAGCAAGAAACACCAGTATTGTGCAATGCAGGGAGGCCATTACTAGTGTTTCTGAAGAAAATAACTCATTATTGGTATGTCACACTCTGGAGGAACTTGAGGTAGAGAAATTTGTTTACTTATAATATTAATAATACATTGTTTCAAGAGTAAAAATAAATGAAATATATTTCATTTTATAATATATTTTCATAATATATTATAATTTATATAATACTTAGTATTATTTTAGCAAGCTGTTTAAAAAGAAATGAGTAGTTTTAAGTTCTGTCAGCTCTGTCAGCTCTTTTTTTAGTTTTATTCCTGTTTACCTTTCCACAGCAACAATGTGTGAGATGTAAATTCATTTGCATATCACAGTGTTTGACATTTGAATGTAAAAAGCCCTTTGAGCCATGCCTGATTAAGCTTTATAAATGGAGAAGTATTACCAGCAATGAGGTCATTAATGAGAGATCTAAAGCACGGTGAACTTATCCTAACCATATTATACACTAAAAAAATGTTTCATTAAATGTATCTGATTCAAATGTGTTCAAATTTAAATGTATTACTTTCAGTATTCTCTTGATTTTAGTAAAAGCAAAATCTGATTCTATTTTGTCAAATATAACTTAAATATATATTCTTTCATCATACGCTGTCCAGCGTTTTGTCTTTGTCTTTTTTTGTGATATTTTATTTTGTGATTTCAGCAGGATGTAGACCTGTATTCTATTCTGAGTAAAAACCACAAGGCAGAAATAGGCTATTGTGTGAACTATGAATGCGTATTAACCAAACATTGTTTGCATGAAATCTTTGTTTCCCTGTAAAGTTTGCCACTGGTTTTGACTGGGCTAACTTCAGTTCCCTTTTTTACAGTAACAAGTACACCTCATGGAAGCTTATGGTAAGATAATTATTTGCGTATTTTTTATGGGGCAGCTAAAGTTTTGGACTTTGTCTCTAGGTCTGTAAAATAGTTTAGGCCTTTTAAATCAGTTCTTTGCTCTTTGTCTCTAAATAAATGGGTAAACAAGGTTACATCAAACATTATTTATGTAATTATGGATAGCTTGATCTGAGTCAGGGGATCAGGATCAGAGCCAACCCAGGCATATCATGTGTATCATGTACTGAGTATATTAAGCCTTATCCTGTTTTCTGAACCATTTTCTTTGAAGCGCTCTCAGATATTAACAAAAAAATCCAAACTGGATTGAAAAATGATTGCGTTTGTTGAAAATATTTTTGATTCACATAAATATTGCTCTAATGTCTTTCCCTTACAACAAAAAAATCCAAACTGAAACTATTTAACTGGGGTCTTTTATCCTTCAGAGATGGTCTAATGATTTCTAGGATTCTGAGTTAACTTTTATTCTGAAGAATCTTTACATTTTAAATTATTTCATTTACTTTTAGGTTTTGTTTGGAAATAACAGGGTTAAATTCTTGAAATAACTAACACAATGTTATCCAATCATCCTTTAAAGCACGGTCCATAAAGACATGGTTTAGTGAGTTTTGGTGTGGAAGAAACTGGCTAGCCTGCACAGAGCCCTGACCTTAACCTCTTCCAATAACTATGATATGAATTGGAATGGAGATTGCGAGCCAGTCTTCTTGTCCAACATCAGTGCCTGACCTCATAAATGCTCTACAGAGGAAAACCTTATAAGAAGAGCGAAAGATGTTATAGCTGAAAAGGGGGGACCAACTCCATACTAAAGTCTCTACTAAATGTATTTGAATGCAATGTCATTAAAGTCTGTGCTGGTGTAATGGTCAGGCGTTTCAATACTTTTGTCTGTACAGTGTGCCTCTCTGTGAATACAGCTAACTAAGATTTTCTGCTGCTTATACCTTCAGGTGCTGGATTGAAGTACTACTGTGTCATATTAAACACCAAAAAAATTGTGACAGTGAAATTGGCCAGTCAGGTTTTTATTTTTAAAATGTTTCTTGAGGAAAGCCATTCTTCCTCCACATTCTGGAAGACCTAGATACAGCAGACTAGAGGCAGCCTCACTGGTGGGCTTCTGTTAAACAGTATCAGCTCTATGCAAGGAGTCTTTACTGAAGGTGTCATTCTAGAAGTTTGAATACATGTGCATATAAGCTTCAAATAAAACACAGAATGCCTTTTACAAGTTTCAGACATCCATGTAGAATCTTGACTGACCAATAATGTTCATGTGCAATGCTGTTAGCACTAACAAAATACTACAATGCTATCGAGATGCTAGTAGTGTTAGAAGTGTTTTCATGTTTTTTCATGAGTATAACTGGCTGTATTAACTATGCAGCCATGTTTTAGCAAGTCCTCGAGTCAGACAGGTGGGCTACTAGACCACTAAACACCCAGGAATGCAGAAATGAGATAGGACAAACATACTAGACAATACATTTTTTAGTTTTCTGAAATATATTGTTCTTCTAGTACAGCTTTTACAACATGCTAGATGTGTTAAAGCTAGTTTAAAATGTAGAAAACTCTGTATATACGTAGTACTAAAAAGCATCCCTGGAGGGTAGTTGGGCTTTTGAACCGAACCCTGAAAATCATTATTTATGAACAAGGTATGTCTATGTCCTAAAAAAACCTGAAATATTAGCCAATATGAGAGAGGACTACAGTTGCTGCAGACCAGGGGCGGACTGGCAATCTGTGTGTTCTGGAAAAGTCCAGAACGGCCGTCCACTCCGCGGCCTTCTGGCTGCCTTTCTCCTTAACTGAAAAATCAGCTAACACCTGCAGAGGGCACTAATACAATCGTTTATCAGGCATAAAATCCATCGGGAAAAGCCAACAGAAAAGAGTGAATATTTCTGTTGTGGGGGTTGGTACCTATATAGCTTTTGTATTTGAAGGCTTAGGTCACTTTCATAAACACAGCCCCAATCATCACCACTGGTTTTGTGATTACTTGGTGTGAGATCAGGAGGACCCTGCAAGTGGCTGTTTCTACATGTCTAGCTGGTGGGCCTATTTGGAAGAAATATCAGGGTCGTTTTTTAGTCCCAAGCCCTGTTGCAGACTATCACACATTTTGGAGTAATCAGTGATCATTTTACTGTATACTGTGTTTATAGTTGAAATTACAAACAACATGTTCTTGTCCTTTTTGACTTGATATTTGTTAGTCAACCAGTTTTGAGGAATGGTTCTTGAATGGTCTTGAATTTCCTTCATTTGTACACAAACTCTATGAATGTGGATTGAGTCCAAGATTTTTAAGGTTCATGTACTTTTATTAATGGTCGGAGCATTTTCCTCGATAAATAAATGACCAAGTATAGTATTTTTGTGTCATTAGTTTAAGTTAGCGTTCATTGTCTTTTTTATGCAAAAAAAACCCCAAAAAACTGAGGGATAACACATTTCCCAGTACTTTTAAAGGGTTCAAAAACTTTCAAGCATGTAAGTTTATCTCAGGGAGCCAGATGTTCAGGTTTGAGTTGTGTTGTCCAATGACTGGTTGGGACTGCTGATTAGAAGTTGAAAAGTCTCACTCTAATGTCATTAAAGGTAGATAACATGATATTATAGCTTTGTCTGCCATTGCACATCTCACTCAATCCCATTTCTAAAGGTTTCAATGGCCAGAGAAAGAAACTGTTTATAGTGTCATATTATTTTATTATACTACAATCATTGATATCATGAATGTTTTGTATATTGAATTGTTTAACACACTCATCATGTAATATTTCCTTATAAACACTGTGTGAGCAGTGCTAAAATTAAACTTCACCACCCAAGATTTTTAGGTTTGCAAGAGCCCTAAGTTTACATTACAAACATTAAAACAGTAAAACACACTTGAAAACACACACAGGGACATAGCAAGAAAGTCTGGACCCCCTGCCCCCAACCATTTATATACAGCCACAACATTAAATCCACTGACGAGAGAAGTAAATAACATTTTAAGAATAAAAATACCATGGTATTTAAGTGTATGAGTAAGTGTATGACACTGAATAGTCATGGCCGTTTTATTTTATATTACTGTTAAGTCAAACAATGAAATGCGATTTGCTGTAAGATTAAGTATCATGTAGTTTATAATAAGTAGTGTTAGGTCTCGGCCGGCGAGTTTGCTGTTTTGATTTTGGTTATTGGGGCTTTTATTTTTGACCTTAAGTGTATCTTTATGTCTAGAGTCACTGTCAGCTGTCTTGTGTTTAGTTTAAGTAATTGGGATTTATGTTTGGTTCTTGTCTGCCTGTGTTTCGTATTTAAGTTCTTTGTGTTCATATGTTATTGCTGGTCAACCCTCACGTTCCCGTTCCTTCTGTGTAGTTATGTTTTGACTTAAAAGGCCCTCAAGCCTCCTTTTGGTTTGTAGTTATTGTCTGTACAGAGTCTGTGTCTTTTTGTATTAAAATACCATCACTTGTAACCTGCTCTTTGCTCCTCGCCTCACTCCCTGTGCACGTCCACCGTGACAAGTAGGAGTGTTCTGAAAAGACCTTTGTTAAAAGCCCATAAACACTATGGTTTTATCCAGTGAAGGTTACTCTGAGGTGGTTCTAAATTTTATTACAAGCACGCCCACAGATAAGACTGGTGACGTGATAAAATAGCTAACACTGATAATAGCATTGAGGAGAATCAGTGTAGCAAGTGTCATGATGGTCCTCGTGAGTTATAACTGTTCTACGTGCTACAGATGCATCTAACAATCACAACCCTGAGAGCTTGGAAACTGCCCTCCAGTATGAGTAAATATCACTTTAGATCAAAACAAATGGCAGATGACATCAAGGCATAAATTAGTGAGTTAATTACAATATATTGACAAAAGTATTGGGAAGCCTCACCATTACACCAAAAGGGACTTTAATGATGTCACATTCAAATACATAGACATTAATATGGAGTTGGTCACAGCTTTTCAGCTATAACAGCTTCCACTCTTCTTGGAAGGCTTTCCACAATATTTTGGAGTGTTTCTTTGGGAATTTGTGTGCACTCATTCTGAAGAACATTTATGAGTTCAGGCACTGATGTTGGACAAGAAAGCCTGGCTCACAATCTCCGCTATAGTGTGGGCCAGTCAACTTCTTCCACGCCAAACTCATCCAGTCATGTCTTTATGGACCTGTCTTTGTGCACTGGGACACAGTCATGCTGGAATAGAAAAGGTTCTTCCTCAAATTTTGTCCACAAAGTCGGAAGCATGCCAAAGTGTCTTGGTGTGCTGAAGCATTAAGATTGCCCTTCACTGGAAGTATGGGGCCTAGCCCAAACCCTGAGGAGCTGTTTCCCTATACTTTTGTCCATATAGTGTATGTATGCATTGAGAAGCATTAAAAAAGAAATTAATTATTTGTTTTTTACAATGTTGGTTAAGCAATTTCCTCCAGGATCAATAAAGATTCTGATTTGCATTAACTGATTCTGATTATTCCTTCTCACACTACATGATGTTGAGTAAAAAATACTGAACATGGTTACTATTTATGATTCGAAATCAAGGTGGTTGTGGCTAAGGGTGGGTAGGGATAAAGCATAAAGACTGAATTAACCACAAACCATTTGTTCAATACTTGCTTGAAATCAGGACACATTTTGCTCTTATTGGGGGTCAGTTCACCTGATTATCCAGCAGTGTGGGCCATGCATAAAGATAGAAAGCAGTTTGATTTGTGTCTGTGTGAATTTTTTTATTTTAAATTAGTTTACTCGATGATACAAGGCTCCCCACAAATTTTGTTCTTTGTATTTATACATCCGGCTGATGAGTTAAACTGGGTGTGTTTAATGAGGCAACTAAACTCTATAGGATTATAAACCAGCAAAACATAGTTTTGACTATGTTTAAAAACAAAGGAAAAAACACCATTTTACAACACCCATGTATTAAAGAAATGTTGAAATTCAGGTAAATATTTCCATTTCATGTATATAAAATATATTGGATATGGTTTGAGACGTATTTTAGTGTGTTATTAAACAATTTGTTAATATACATATTTAAACAAAATTATATTTCTTGAATAGTAGAATTATATATCGTAGAATTTTGTCCCTGCAGTGTTATTTAATCTATAAAGACATGTTCTTCTGTTTTAAACATGGAAGATTTGAAGGCAGCAGAACGTGTGATTGGATTGTCTGGGCATTTTTGCAAATCTTTCCACATAAACACTGACAGGCTCAGTAACTTACAATGTTTTCCATATTACCACATCATGCCATTGCTAAAATAATCTCAATGACAAGATTCAGAAAACTAAATCTGGAAAAAATTTTAACTCAGCAGTGAAAGCAACATAGTATGTATGTATACTGAAATAAAAATGAAAGCAGTGATGGCAAGATAGAGCAACAGTCGGGACAGTAAATACCAGAGCCAGGACAAAATAAGAGGTTCCTCACACCAATTTATTACAATTTTACAGAACCAAAATAAAAATAAGGTCATGATATCTAATTTTGTAAAATGTATAAAATGCTTATAATATATGCCCAATAATGCCTTTGTCTACTTTTCAAAACTAATTTTAACCTGATACACACACACACACACACACACACACACCGGACAAATCTCGTAAGTCCTACATCCATTTCTGAGTCAAGCATATACAAAGATATAAATAGGTTATTCAATTTTTACCATTTTCTTCTCTTTAATATTTAAAGAATTTAAGTTGTACGTTTACGCTCATGTGTGGGCCTATAAAGTACAACCCATATAGCCTGATAGCGATGAGGGGGAAAAAGGAAAAAGAGTAATTCAGTTTAATGGTTAACTAGCTATAGCGGCTTAATTGTATTTACCCTTAAAGGAAGCCAGGTGAGGGTTTTTTTTCTCCTCTTCTTCCTTTTAACCCTTTCACTCACAGCTACGGAATTTATTTCAAATGGATTTCCTTGAATGGATCAACCAACAAAAAGGAATTCATCTGTCCCTGCTCTGGTACCCCAGTACTGTGTTATTTTACACTTTTTAAGTTGCACTGACTTTGGGTACTCTGTCTGAACAATGTTTTTTTCTACTGAATTTTCTACACATCTTTCTAACCTCTGTACATATATTGGAACTGTACATTATGCACATCTGAATGTTGTACTGTGTTTATTCTTTCCATGTATACAGTTCAAAAGCAGTTCTAATAAGCAATAAATGAAACAAGAAAAGAGATTCAGTAGTATTTGTATTTGTAGAAGTCACTCTATACTGAATCACTAATTCATTATTTAGGGCCCTGAATTTATTCCTAAATTAGGAATGACTAATGCACGCTGTCAAGTCAAAACCAACAGTCATTGTGTGAACCTCATTTTTGCACTGTACTGCTTAGTTGTATTATTAGTTTCCCATTCTGTTACATATTTCTGTAATATAAAACACATAATATACATAATATTCAAAGCAATGTGGTTTGACTGGTAAAACATTTCTGTGTAGGGACTGTTTCAAGAGTAAAAGTTCTTGAAACAATTAGGTGGTTTTTTGCACCCACATTATTTCAGTTAGAGATATAGCAGTCATACCATAATCTTTGTGTGTTAAAAAAGCACAAAATAGACGAAGACTTACCCACACGAGAGCCGCCCAGTGACACAGAGACAGCAACAGCACAAGTCGTCCCATAATCGAACCAGGCACAACAATCCATAAAGTGTAGCGGTGGTCTTGTTTGACAGCTTCGTCCCTGTCAGCTCTTCTCAACTCTGACAGTGTTTCAAAGTGTCATTTGTTTTTACTTTGATCTCTGTCTCTCTCGTGTTCTTCTACCTATCAGTATATATCATAATCTGTTTTAATGGCACTTCTCTTTTTTCTGTTGCTGGGAATATCTAAGTACTTCAACCTTTGCCCTCACTGTATAATGCTTCCCTATTCCTAACTCCGCCCTTGTATTGTTACTCACTTGTATTGTGCGTCTCATATGTCTTAATGCTTATTCATTCCTTCCACTCACAAATTATTTTGAAGTTGTTTTGTCACATTTAATCCATAAATTAACCCAAATAATCCAAAACCTTACCCCAGCCATAACCTTACCTTAACCCTAACCGTAACCTAACCCTACCAAAGCCTTACCTCAACCCTAACCATAACCTAACCTTAACCCAAATCCTAACTCTAACCTTACCCTAACCCTAATGCAAATTCTAACCTAACCCTAACTTTACCCCAGCCACAATCCTACACCAACCCTAACCTTAACCCAGTAATGGACTGGCCATCGGGCATACCGGTGGGCGATGGTAAATTTGGGCCTGTCAGATAAATTTGTACCGGTGTGGAAACGAGAAGAATGGTGTTCAAGGACACCTTTACCCAGAGCCTACTGAGTCTTAATCCATAGATCCTGAATACAAGAATGAATTCAGGGGAATCATTAAATTCAACTCTGTTCAAGAGACTGAAATTATTACAATGAACTACATCCTTTACATTTGTAACACCATTTGAATACATGAATAAAAATATAGTTATATCAGTATATCAGTATTTGACCCTAATGCCAGGGCTAATGCAAATATGACAAACAGGAACTTAATCACATACTGCAGAAGGATACAGAAGGACCCAAAGTTCCAGAACATTAAAAACCAAATAGAAAACATGTTTTGATCAAACTGAACAAAAGCTTGGGTGATGGCAGATCCATAATAATTTATGGACATTTCCTGTCAAACATCCAAATGCAAAGTATGATTGTGCCCTAGCACTCACACTAATTAATTTAGTCAATTAAAGCATGCCTGATCAAGTTGAAGCTCCCATTACTTCCATGATTTTAGTTTTTTATCAATAAAAAGCAGTTTATATCCCACTATGAAACTCTGTTTTTATTATGAGTAAGTCTATATAAGCATCTAACTTTAACTTTTTAACCTGCTGTGAGGGAGCTTTTAGAAGCAGACATCTGGTTCCATTCACCATCACTGTGAGAAAAGTTTACACCTTAAACACTTTAATTCTCAAATTAGGTAAAGTTCCCCTTTTTAAAAAAATGAGAAACGCCCAACAAAAAAAAAGGAAAAACCCAGCCCACTCAAAGTCTTTAACACACTCCTTATAATATAAACATATTTTTCATTCCTGGCTGCCAGGTTTGAAATCGGCTATCTGAGGTGGCAAGAACTTTGATAGTTATGACAGCGCTAAAAACAATGACACACACCTTTCATTTCATAACTGACCTGTACTCTTAAAGGTGGTTTATATTGACTTATTCCAGCCAAGGCTTTCCTCAAACCAGATTTTCATTGTGAGAGTTAAGTCAAATTCTGCAGGGGCTCTGATGAGAAAATGCCTGAAAACAGATGTAGTAATAATAATAATAATAATAATAATAATAATAATAATAATAATTATAATTATAATTATAAAAGTGAACATAATAACAATAATTATTGTTATTGTTATTGTTATTATTATTATTAGTAGTAGTAGTAGTAGTAGTAGCAGTATTATTATTATTAGTAGTAATATTGTTTTGTTGTTGTTGTTGTTGTTATCATCATTATTATTATTTTAACCTCTACAATCACACTATTGACAAAGACTGGTACAGAAATGTTTAAAAGCACACAGAAACTCTCCATTTTGGATGACAGTGGATACAAAATGAATGATGTAAATTTCCCCGCAATGCATCAAGATATGCAAAGGCCAACTGCAAGGCTTAATACCTCAAAAATATAATGGATTGAAAGATTCTGTTTTCTGAGTTGGCAAAAAAAAACTCCTCTTCAAACTGGAACACACAGCAAAATAACCAAGGGTATGGAACCTGCACCCCTCCGGAGACCAGCAAAGTCAGGGAGAGGGAGGATTGTGATGGTAGAACCCTGACTTCCTTCAAGGAGTTTGTCTGCTGTCAGCCTGCAACCCCAGGTGCTTCCAAAGTGGTAAAAGCTTGATGTCTTCCTGAAAATGTTCCTTGGTGGATTAGTAGGGAAGCTATCCGCTTGCTTGGATCTCAACCCAAATCTGTCTGAGAGGTGACATATTCCACGGGACCTACCTTCACGGGTCTTAGTATTGACCATTGTTCAGTGGACCCCAAGAAGAAACCTGTTCGTAGACTCTGTCTAGATTACCTGGAAACCTAGCAGTGTTAACAAAAGGTCACTTGGACAGGGTGGTAAGTATCCAGGTTCTCTGGGTCCGTGCCGGCCCAAAATTACCAGTGCAGCACTGCTTCTGGGCTACAGAAGCCGCTTGGGTTTTAGAGACTTCCCTGAATCAGTCAACAGAGAAGGAAGCGTTTCTTAAAATATATACATGAAACCTCAAATAAGTACACAAACTCCACATTCAGGCAAGCACACACTCTTGCACACACCTCTCTACTACACTTCCTCATTTTTTTCATTCTTTTTATCACTGTTAAACAGCTTTGAAATTGGGGCCCACTGCACTTGCAGTTTCACTAGATGGAGCCAGAGGATGAATCTGCACCCTTCTTCCTTCTCTGAGGGTTCATGGTCAGTTCTCTCCAGGAAAATATGTGTTTTCTCTGTGTGTTTCTCCACCTCTCCTCCAAACAAATTAAATAAAGCTTACGCGTGGTGTTTTTGCATGTCATTACCTCTACCATCCCTAAGGAAGAAAAGAATTCAATTTTACTGGCAAACTGAGTGAAAATTTGCCAACATTTTCCACTATTTAGTCTTTTAGCACTGACTGATTTATAGCACCTGAACATCTCATTATGAACCTCAAGAGGCCCTAATGGTTATGAAGGTCAAATCTGCTGAATATCAGGGAAGTGGTGGTGGTTGGACGGATTCAGACTAAATAATTCTAGCTTATAAAGCTGATTTATTTGATTAAAAACAGAAATCTATTGCTCTGTATTAATAAAGACTTCAGAATATCATGACAAATTGTGGTTCAGTGTCTGCATTACCCCCTTTGGTTCACTTCTGTTACAGGTGTGCATATAGATCATCCTTCATTACTGATCCACATCACAATATGCAGAGTTGAGCAAAGTCCCACCCCCAATAACCCTCCTACCAGCTCAGCTGAGTGTAAATGTTAAGCAGTCATAAGAGAATCAAGCTCTTTTCACTGAAATCACACCAAACATCTAGAACAGACCAGGAATCACAGATCACCACCAGCACTGCACTAATGCTAATCTCTGCAAGCCAGTCAGTGGGGTTTTCAGTGTTTTATTAACACTGCGCTAACACTGTAACTGTCATTCCTTTTAACACCATTTTCTTCTAGCAGCAATTATTTTCTGTGAACTGAAGCCTAGATTATCGCAACACTCCCTTCACTGGGATTCCAGAATAGTCCATTTTACAGCTCCAGCTAAATCAAAATGTTGCTGCCAGAGTTCTAACCAAAATCTAGAAAAGAGATCACTTCACTCCAGTTCTTAGGTCCTTGTACTGGTTCCCAGTTCAGTACAGAATTAATTTCAAAGAATAACTCAAGTCACTCAATGGTTTTGGCTCTAAATAGATCTCTGATATGTTTGAAGTATACATTACCAGTCAAAAGTTTGGACGCACCTTTTCATTCAGTTATTTGCTGTATTGTAGATTAATATTGAAAACAAACGAAGTGATGAAGGGACAGAAGGAATTATGAAGTAAACAAAAAAAAAGAGTTGAACAAACCAGAATATGTTTTATAATAAGGTAATGATGGAATGTGGAGAAAAACCGTGGTCGAATAGGATTACTAACTGTGTACCAACCTCATCACAACTGATGATCCCAAACATGAACGCTTGACGAAGAACACCTCTTAATTAAATACCATTCCAGGTCGATTCCTCACGAATCTGATTGAAAGAATTCTGAGAGTGTGCACAGCTGTCATCAGAGCAATAGGTGATGTTTTTAGCCAATAATAAAAACAAAGGAAGTCATTGAATGAGAAGGTGTCCAAACTTTTGACTGGTACTGTATATTCCTCGTGGGTCTTTTAGATCTGCAGCACCTGCTCAGCTAGTGGTGAAAAGATCTGAAACTAAACGATGATGAAACAGCGTTTAGTCTCTATGCTGCTGCTGCTAGAACAAACTGCCCATTAATACCAACTGCAGTCACCTTTACAAACCTGCTATGCTCATTTGCCTTTTTTTAAATAATGGCATACCTTTAATCTTCTTTCTTTCATATTCTATACATTACTAGTTTTATGTTTCCTCATTTATAATTAGTTTTTATTCTATTATTCTTTATTCTATTCCTATAAAACACGTTGAATGACCTTTGCGTATAATGGGCTACATAAATAAACTAGATGGTATTAGTTGTTGAAACAGATAATTACATTTGACTATAGGACAGTAATGATTTTCTTTTCTCTTTCTGCACACACACATATGCACACACGCTCACGTGTCAGTGAGTTGAAAATTCCAAGTCGTGTCAGCTAGGTCAGTGAATAGTATGGCTTAAGTTTATTGAGTACGGTTTATTGATGCTCAGGCAGTCAAATCAGCGTTTATCAAATACACACACAACCATACGCAGACAT
Organism: Brachyalestes nurse; assembly: GCA_037974405.1. Taxonomy (NCBI): domain Eukaryota; kingdom Metazoa; phylum Chordata; class Actinopteri; order Characiformes; family Alestidae; genus Brachyalestes; species Brachyalestes nurse. The sequence continues at coordinate 16,880 of JBBPCY010093635.1, forward strand.
AATCTGCATTTGAAACAGAGCTGATATGCATACTGAAATGTAAACCCATGTGATCTGCATGATAAATGAATGGTAATGAAGAGGTGATGAAGTTTCTGACCAGACTTCATCACAACTGAGGTCTGAGCTACTGGGCGACAGTCATTGAGGCAGGCTGGGGTTCCTCTGGGACGATAACTGTGACTCCTGTAGCGCTGCTTTGCCTCCTCTGCCACTGTATAAGACTTGTAGTACAGATTTGTACTGATCAGTGATCCTAGTGGTGAAACCTGCATTACAGGCAGCACTGTGACACTTCAGAGTGTCTGTTGCTTCTAGAACAGAAATATTCTGAGGGTGATTTTGTGGACTGTATCTTCCACCAAACTGCCCAATGAATCCCACAACCACTTATGTAATCACGTTCAGGCATGGCTCTGATGGAGTCAACATGTCCCAGTCTGCTTCATCTAGATTGTCCTGCAAGTTAGGCACTGATTTGTCTGTCCAGTCCAGAACCTCCTGCTGAAATGCAGCTTCTCTTTTCAGCCTTTGTTTATATCTAAGCATCTGATTTCTCACATAGTGGATGAGACAGACAGCTAACTGTAGAAATTGTCCAGGATTCTTTTACCCCGGGGCAGGTGATGTGCTGGTGGAAATTCGGCACTGAGTATTTCTATGGTATCCAGTATCAGCCACGGTGAAAAGGAAAAGAGGCTAAAATAATGGAAACTTTTTAAAAATGTTTCGTGTCCACCTATGGGTTTTTGTTATTGGAAAGAAATTAATAAAATGACTATGTATGTGAGTGTGTGTGTGTGTGTGTGTCTAGTCTGGTATAAGTGAACTTGTTGATGTTTGGTGTGAGAGAGCAGGTCACTTTAATAGTCCTGTTGCTGATTAAGAGAAGAGTGGGCTGCTGGTAAAGGGTCTAGCAGAGACGAGCTGAACTCATCTGTTTGGGTTGGAGCTGTGTTCTGGTGGTGAGGTCACCAGAGCTTCTCACCGTCTCTGCAAACAGAAAGCCAGAGCAAAGCTGTTTGTTCTCCCTCCTCCTCCTTACCACCCCTCTGGAGCTCAACCATCGCCGACTGCATCAGGAAAATGGGGTGGGAGAAGTGAACCAAGCCGAGGTGAAATTCTTATTTGAATTTTCCCTCGAATTCCACCTTAAATGGTGCAATAGTTAACTGTCAGAATCCACTACATTCAGATGCATTTGGGCTGATAAACATGTTAAAATAGTTTGCTGACCACTTTTCCCTTTGATTATCTGTTAATAACTAAGCAGACAGAGGCTTATGTGCTTGAACATGTTCAGGTTTTCTCTGCAGATCATTTAGGCGTTTTTAAGACCACAGAATGATTCATTGCTGCTAGACTTGAAAACCTAAACAAAATAAGCAGACGGTGGTCCCACATCCAACATTCGGGTGAAAGTGGCACTGAAAACATCAGTGCTGTTAGCACAGCTTGTGACCACACTGAGGGGATTTGTTTTCTCACCAAACAGAAAAAAAATCACATTTTTCAGCCGCCCTGAAAATGCACCCTCCACTGATAGTGATGCATCCCATCCGGAGAGGAACACTCAGGGCCTTCTAGACCTTCAGAAAGGCTCAGTTTAGGCCTTCAGGAGCTGGACTGAAGTCCTACAGTTTTGAATTAACCACAAACATCAATAGGAAGAGGAATCAGTCAATAACATTCCTGATTTACAGTAGGCAGGGCCAAATATATTACTGTAGACCTTCCTGGCGTTCTAGACACATCACTGACTGTAGACCTGCAGTGTAAGCAGTTTCCAGTCAGTTCTAGATACATCACTGACTGTAGACCTGCAGTGTAAAATGGTTTTAAACTTTTTGCTTTTTTGCAGAAAGCTTTAACTTCCCACTGGTCAGCACAGTTTATTTATTTATTGGGTCTTACCACACACACACACACACACACACACACACACACACACACACTGTCAGTGATCCCCTATTCTCAGTTAGCTCCATCAGCCACATTACTGCTCTCTGGACACCAATTCAATTAGAGCCTCTGGAGAAAACTCTCTTTCTCTCTCTCTCTCTTGCTTTCTCTTACATACATACACACATACACACGCACACACACACACACACACACACACACACACAAATTTATCTCACACAACACACCATCAATCAGACCACAAGGCCCCCAGCATTAAAACATCAGGGATCAGGGAGCGAGTGAATCACACACGTGCAGAGTGATGCTGCTGTTCGGTCAGGTTCATCTGAGAGAACATTAAGAATTTTATTAAGATTATTAAGAATTAATGTTAATAATTAAATGTAATTAATAAATGAATTAATAATTTTATAACTGCCCTAAAGTGTGCTCTTAAAAAGGTAAGAACATAGTAAGAGCATCTGCTCTCCACAGACCAGAGAATCTTACAAAACTGAGCTCAGATCAGCTAAGAGGCCCAACGATGAGAAAATACAGCTCCAAGGACTGATTGTGCTGCACTAAAGTCCACCTCCACGGTGGGCAAGACACATGTTCATGGACGTTTTATATTTGACCTGATGAGCAGCCCTTATAACTTCTGCAATAAAGTGTTTCCCCCAGCTCCCAGAACACCTCACCTCACCTGACCAGCTCATTAACAGGCCTGTGGGTTGGAGTGGGAGTGCTAGTTTAATTTTTGTTGCTCTTACTTTTGTACTGTCCACTTTCTGCCATGACAAAGCAAATTTCCTACTTGTGGGACTATCTTATCTTATTTTATGTTACATGCAGCTCAATAAATAATCAATAATAAACTGTAATCAATCTGGGTACACCCAGGACCACCCTTTCTAACTCAGGCTGAGAGAACACATTAGCCCGGATAAACGATGTTCGGGGTCAGTGCTCACCTGTTCAGAATAGTTTGTCTACCATGAACCACACCCCCCAAACTGCTCCTAACACCCCCCCCAAACTGCTCCTCACACAGTTTCTAGCAGAAGCTGCTGCACCAGACTCTCACTGACCTACTGCTGGAGCTCTAGACTTTCACTGATCTACTGCTGGAGCTCTAGACTTTCACTGATCTACTGCTGGAGCTCCAGACTCTCACTGATCTACTGCTGGAGCTCTAGACTTTCACTGATCTACTGCTGGACCTCCAGACTCTCACTGATCTACTGCTGGAGCTCCAGACTCTCACTGATCTACTGTTGGAGATCCAGACTGTCACTGATCTACTGCTGGAGCTCTGCTCTCACTGATCTACTGCAGGAGCTCCAGACTCTCACTGATTTACTGCTGCAGCTCCAGACTCTCACTGATCTACTGCTGGAGCTCCACACTCTCACTGATCTACTGTTGGAGATCCAGACTGTCACTGATGTACTGCTGGAGCTCCAGACTCTCACTGATCTACTGTTGGAGCTCCACACTCTCACTGAAGCTCTCCTGGAGCTCCAGACTCTCACTCATCTGCTGCTGGAGCTCTAGACTGCTGCTCTTCTCAACTTCAGTCTGTTCACTTCTGCCTTTTATGCACTATTAATCATCTCTATGGTGATATTCTTTAATTCTCCCTCATCATCTGGTGTCCAACAGGGAAGGGCAGGTTGTCCTCACTAGGCTGTTCTGTAACAGGTATCCCTTTTAAGTAATAATAATAATAATAAATTATATTATTATTATTATTATTATTATTATTATTATTATTATTATTATTATTATTATTATTATTATTATTATTATTTCAGGGTAAATTGGAAAATCAGCAGTTTTTTTTCTGTTAAAGCAATACTTCACTAAAAGTATCGCTCAGTGTCAAATGTACCATTTAAGTTCAAACAGAAAATTGGAATGAGGGACTCATTTTTAGCCTCATTGTTCTTTTACTGTTTGATGTATGTAAAAACAGCTAAATACCAATAATAATAACAACAACAAAACAACAACAGCGACAATAATAATAACAGTTACTGATGGAGGCAGCACTGTCAACAAGTTTATTCTTCATGTTTAATGTTCTGAAACGTGATAGGACTTTAATGGATGCACCTGCTCTAGCAGATGTTATGTGTGTGTGTGTGTGTGTGTGTGTGTTTGAGTGTGTCAGTGTGTGCGTGTGAGAGTGTGTGTGTCTGTGTGTGTAGGCCTGTTCTAAGGCTGTCTGCAGCAGGTGATCTGAGATCTTTCTGATAACGACTCACTGAATCACCTGTTTAACAACAACAGAAAATCCTAACACTCATCCCCAGCAATAGTTCTGTAACATTCAGCCCCAATAAACAGATAGCTCTGTACCACTCAGACCCAATAAAGTGATAGCTCTGTAAAAAAAAGGTGTTGAAAATCAGATATTCAATTTGGTGATACATGATTGTCCACTGAATTTTCTGTTTGTGTGTGTGTGTGTGTGTGTGTGTGTATGTGTGTATGTGTGTGTGTGAGAGATTTGTCTGGTGTGGAAAGCCTGTTTCCATCTGTGATTTCCTGCCCTGTGATCATCTCCCTGATTACACCACAGAGCAGAACATGCAGTCATATGACAGAGAGAGAGAGAGAGAGAGAGAGAGAGAGAGAGGGAGAGAGAAACATTAGCACTATAAAAACCTTTGAACCCCTGAATTGAACTGAATGTGGTGAAATATGAGATTACTTATTTTTGCAGATTTTCTACTCAATTTAGTCATTTCCAATTCCACCCCCTGGCTCAGTCTCCAGTTTCCAGTCACACAACCAACAGTGTGAAGAGACTACGTTCTACTAAGGACCACTCTACCCACCGAGAGAGAGGACAGTTATACTAAGTGATGGGGGAGAGGGAGGACTACTCTACCCACCCGGAGAGAGAGGACAGTAACACTGAATGATGGGGGAGAGGGAGGACCACCCTCCCCCCAGAGAGAGAACAGTTATACTGAGTGATGGGGAGAGGAAGGACCACCCTACCCACCCGGAGAGAGAGAACAGTTATACTGAGTAATGGGGAGAGCAAGGACCATTCTACCTACCGCGAGAGAGAGGACAGTTATACTGAGTGATGGGGGAGAGGGAGGACCGCCCTACCCACCCATAGAGAGAGAGAGAGAGAGAGGACAGTTATACTGAGTGATGGGGGAGAGGGAGGACCCCCTACACACTCAGAGAGAGAGAGGACAG
>JBBPCY010093642.1:0-22005 GCA_037974405.1 Brachyalestes nurse
CCATTATATGTGCCCCCCTAAAAACACACTGGCCCCACCTCGGCCCCCCTGGTAATTTTGGTCTAGAACCGCCACTGGTGCTCCTACTCTCCAAAATGAGGGCAGGCGCATAGGCAGGCTTCCATTTTACTAATTCTTTATTTTCAAAAAGCAAAACAGGCACAAGGGCCTGAAACAAACTCAAAACTATAACAAAAGGAGATTAGAGCTCACACAAAATCAGCATTACGGACTGGGTACAAAACATAACAGGTGGACCAACACCCAGGTCCTACACAAAAGAATTTAAAGGAGAAGTTCGGTGTGAAATGGACCTGGGGTTTATTGAGACATGATAACGAGTATGAACTTTTGTTGAGTAGCCCACCTTCATTCACTCACTGCATTCCAAAACAGCGCTTTTAGCCAGTGCTAACCTCAAGGCTCTACAAGACTGATAATTCAAGTGCTTGGGGCATCACATAGCCAGTGCAGATAAATTGCTATTTTTACACCAATTAACAAAGCTCAAAGTAGCTCCACGCTTCATTTCTAGAATTCTGAGGTCCCTGACATTTAAAACGAGACACTGAGAACATTTAAACTGCCCAGGTAGTTTATTAAAAAGACAGTTTATACAGACAGTACCTTCAGGGAATTTTCCGGTCACTGCCATTTTGAAATTAAGGCATGATAAGTCGTCTGATGAGTACGAATGAACAGGTAGTATAGGGCAACAGATTGCAAAATTAATTCCGTGGAAAGGCGTGGATTCCAGCTAGAATATCTAGTGACTGTTTACATTAAAATGAAGAGCATAATGGGAGTCTTTTTAATAAACTACCTGGGCAGTTTCAAAGTTCTCAATGTCTCGCGCACCTGATCTTGAACACCTGATCTTTTTGGTCATGCGACCACATGCAGACTTAGAAAATGGAGTATACTGATTGCCATTCCTTAAACTAGCCCTTAAGAAGGCCATCCTGGCCAAAACATGTAGGCATGTTTTTAATTTATAGCCAAGTTTAATAAAAGCTCTTTATATTTATAATCCTCTTGAGTGCCTCGGGAGTACTTCTTACTTTCAAAAGGTTTTTGGATCCCTAAGCTGAAGTGCACCAGAGAAGAGCACCAACTAAACTACATCCATAACATTCTCTCACCAAAAATTCTATATAATATTGTTCTTGTTGTAGCAGCGAAAAGCTCATTTTCAGTGGAACTATGTCCATTATATCTGGTCTCATCTCCCTTGCTGATGTAGTTTCTTAAAATCATTTTTAATCTATCATCTTTAATTCCACAGTACCTGCATTCATGGCATTTTATGGTAATTCCTAACTATAACCTGAAGGTTATAGCTGAATGTATACTACATTATGCTCTGCAAAGAGAAATAAATTGTGTTTACTTGACTACACAACAGAACAATTAAATTTTGTTTTTCTAAAATCTTTCTTGAGTGTGTCTTCACAATAGACAAAATGCTGTAATGTTAACATTAGCCAAAGCCTAAATCTATGGTTATTAAAGTGGATAATTTCCATTTAAAATTTGTATCTATATTTTTATCTTTTATAAAAAAGCCCCAAAAAAGCTTCTTAAATCGGTTGGATGAGGTGTTTAGGGAGCAGGGAAAACACTAAAATGTGCTGAGCAGTCTATAAGACCAAGCTTGAAAAACAATGTTCAATGGTGTTACTTAACCTACCCTTGTTAGGAGTGTTAGCAAACATCAGATGAATTATATAATGAGAGAAAAGAAAAATTAAAAATGAGACATACACACACACACACACACATACACCCCCCTATACACACACACACACACACACACACACACACAAATTGTGCCACTGCAGAATGAGATTACATGTAAGACAACATGACTCAGAGCATATGCAGGACACTCTCTCCATTCATCTGCACAGTCTGTAGAGAGCAGTGAGGGGCAGCAGATCTGAACCAGTATATAAAAGATTAAACTGATTCTGACCTTAGAAACAAAGGTTCCAAGAACTGCTCAAAGCAAGTCCACTGTTATCAAAAACACACCAAAAGTAATATAAAAACCAAACTGAATTGCTTTTAAGGCAAAACATGTAAACTTGGATGACTCCCGTTTTCTGCTGGTAGCTGGCACGATTTAGCTTAGTGTGAATTTTTAAAATCCAATTAGAACAAGTGATCTTAAAGAATCCTAATTAGAACAAACTCAGCTGTTATGCAACACAGTGGTTCTGACTGATGTTGGATGACAGAGTAATGTTTAAGGATTTTCTTTGCTTTTTCTTTTTTTGGTCCCTTTCCCCTAATGTTTCATCAAGTCTCCTACCTTATAAAATTAGCATAGCGCTTGGAATGGAGTGGAGTGGATCAGATGAGAGTAATGGGATTGGGAGTATATGTGCTGTAACACAAAGAAGGATGGGAAAGAGATGAACGCACAAAGCCTGAAGGGGAGAGAAATCGAGAGAGTGTGTGTGTGTGTGTGTGTGTGTGCTTTCTCCTTTCTCGTTGATCATGCTGTCAGACTAGGAGCAGAAACGGGTATTCAAGGGCAGTGTGCCTCTTTTTGCCAGTCTGCTTTCAGTTTTTTCCCCATAAAAAAAGTTTTAGCTAGAACTGTAAGATCAAGTTCTCAGCTCTTCATGTGTGTGTGTGTGTGTGTGTGTGTGCACGTGTGTTTGTGTGAGTAAAGCTGGGCCTTTAGCTCTTTTAAATGAAAAATGCTAGTGGCTTAGTACCTGAGTAACTGAAAACCAAGACCAACTGATTACAGAGGTGGAATCAGGTGTTCCTCCTGCTTGGTTGGAACGAAAACAGCGGCCCTTTCTGGACAGGTTTGACACCCCTGCTGGGGAAGGTGGCACGTTAAGACTTCAACAAAGAATATGTTGCATTTTTTGTACATGTTTAAACATGCCATGCAGAAAAATAAGTTGCCTTGTCAGTGTGTTTTGATTTCTGGTTAATGCTTCATCTGCAAATGTGAGGGAGATCAATGGTTTATGTGAACAGTTACCATCATTTGATTATATTATCTGCAAGCTGGGTGAGTGGTCTTACAAACTGATTTGTGTGATTTGCATGATTATGATACACCAAGATTAACTAAACTATGTCCCATTATTATCATGTCATGGCTAAACTAGAAATGCAGGTTAATTAGAGTCTTTGTCATAAGCATCTCAATTTTTTTTACATTTATAAGGCATGCACAGATTCAAAACAGCCTAAATGGCAATTAAGGGAGCAACATGCTTTCCAATTTACTGTCAAATGTGGGGATGTTTTTTTCTTTTTTAATTAGACTGCAACATGGCCAAACAAGACCAAACTGGCATACACCATGTTTAGCACTTTCTCAAACACTCACTTGCTGGCCACTTTATGAGATCTACCTACCTTAAAGATCTTCTGAAAGGTTGTACAAAGCTGCTGTGGTCAATACACCCTCTACCCCAATCATTAATGTTCAGTTTCTAACCACAGAATAACAGTAGGCATGTTAGCATGTGTTGTGTCACTGGTACGAGTGTATCGGGGACAGCAGTGTTGCTCAAAGTTTTACAGGTGTGTTAGATTCGGACTGGAGCTCTGCAGGGTGTTGATCTCCTGAACTAGGACTGGGCATCTCCGGGCTACAGCCAGATGGACATTCAAGGTATCTTGGAGAAAGTAGTGGAAAAGTTCAAATAAAAGTCTGAAAACTGTAAATTGTTTGTTAAGTACATACTGATACTTACTAAGAGTAATGGAGTACCACTGGGGTTACTAATAAAGAAGCATGTATTGCCAATTCTGATGAAACACTGCAATTGATATTAACACAGTGGAAAGCTCCATCCTGTCACTTAGTAATCATGAGGTTCTTGAAGTGGAGTAAACTCAGTGACTTCTTTCTTTAGTTACCCAGTAGACCATTGTGTTAGATATTGTATTAGACAGGGATTAATCATCTTATGTTGTCGGCACACAGTGATAACGTGTCAGTAAACAGTGATAAGTAAGGGCAGTTATTATTCGCTATATAATAGTCTTACATTGTACACAATCTAATCGTACACAAGCTACAGAGCAGTTCTGCCTTATAGTGATATGAAGTGTTGTCTCATCTCACAATGACATTAAGTCTTGGAAGATCAGCTTTTCCGGTGATGTTTGAACAGCTATCACTGAGGCACATATTCATATTAGATCATGTCCTGTCAAAATAGCTTTTGCCATGTAAGTGTTCTTGTGTTACATTTTTAACACTCTTAAAAAGTACAAAAATGTGTGATATCAGAAGCACATTGTTCCCTGATGTCTGCTTTTGCCATCTATGTGTTATGCTCATGTATCAAAATATTAATAAATCTTAATAAGCCTTAATATATTTTTTGTGAGCTTTTAGCAGCCACACAATATCTCTAAGAATTAAACAGGTTGCATTTGTTACTGAATTAGAAATGCCTGTAAATGGCTGCTGTCCTGATTAGCTGTCTTATACTGTATCTCAAAAGGTGGTCCAGGTTGAAACACCTTTGTATTGTGTAGACTGAAAAGGCATGTGTATATATAAATATATATACAACATATGGTCAAAAGTATTAGCACTCCTGACCATTACACCAACAGACATTGCATTCAAATACGTAGACATTAATATGGTGTTGGTCCCCCTTTGCAGCTATAACAGCTTCCACTTTTCTTGGGAGGCTTCCCACAAGATTTTGGAGTTTCTGTGGTTGTGTCCATTCATTCTATAGAGCATTTATGAGGTCAGGCACTGATGTTGGACAGAAGGTCTGGCTCGCAATCTCTGTTCCAGTTCTTCCCAAAGATGTTGGATGGGGTTGAAGTCAAAGTTCTGTGCAGGCCAGTCAACTTCTTCCACACCGAACTCCTCCGGCCATGTTCTTTAGGGAGCTTGCTTTGCGCACTGGGGCACAGTCATGCTGGAATAGAAAAGGTTTTTTTCCCAAGTTGTAAGCATAGCATTGTCCAAAATGTTTTGATATGCTGAAGCATTAAGATTGTACAAAACCCTGAAAAACTCTGAAAATGATTGGGTTCCCTGAAACATGCACTGTTGATGACAGGCAGACAAGATAAACAGAGATGAAAAACCTATAAAATATCTTCTGCATTCTGCAGAGAAACAGGTACAATCAACAGCTCATAAAAGACTCTGGCAGCAGAATTATAAGTGATGCATAATAAAATACAAATCAATCATTAGCACGAAACAACCGGATTTTACATTTGTACATACGAGTCATTAAGTCACTAACTTGAGTTCTGTTTCATGTTGTCAGAATGATTTCAAAATGGCAAATAATTATTTACTGAGTAGAAATCCTTCACTGTGGGTGGGGAATATATAAGGATGCAGTAGCACAGGAACATTATTCTTACTTATGCAAAAAGAAATTGTTTGACAAATTTCATCTGTGCGAGGGAACATGCGACTATTTATTTACCCAATCAAGCCTGTGTTTCACTCGATGAAAAGGCCATATCAGAAACCCCTCACCGCCAGCAAACAACAAAGGCTCTGTAGAATACCTCAAAGGATGATGATATAAAGATGATGTCATCAAAGGACTGAAGGCTTAAAGAAAGACATTACAGCTTCTTTGGGTGAAAACAGAGCAAGAATGAGCCAAAATGGTCCATCGGAGCCTGAGAAAGGATTTCAGTCCTAAAAAGGATTCCAAAGGCAATAACAGAAAATACTCAATGCTATAATCCTATGCTAAAGTCAGCTCCTCAAAAACAGTCTCATGTAACGTTCTTTCCCACAATGCTACATGCTAAACAGCATCTGTGGAACTGTGAATTCAGGGCAAGTTTAAATCTGATATTGATCTTTTTAGTGTAGACTTGCAAGGTATAATATACATGTAAAGTACACTGATTAAAGATCACCATTTTTAATCCAACATTAATCTGAAATTATTGGCAAAGAATCATATGTGGACAAAGAATGAAACTCAAAGACACAACAAACTCAAAGACAAAACTTTTTTTTTTTACTTCTTTCTTCTTTTCTAATGAGATTAAATCAAAACCAAATAATTGCACTGACTGCAACAATTAAGAACAATAAATCAGTAAAATCCCTTAAAAAATCACTTTAAAACATTTCCTTATTTTCTCAAGAGGACGTTACCTCAGTTTCTAATTCTGTAAATACAAAATCCAATGCAAAAACCATTTTTAATTTCAATGTCTGACCATTCTAATTTCTCATCAATAGTTTAAAGCTGTTTACCCAGAGCTTGACTTTTATGGCAAACCTAACTGATGGGCACAGGCACCCTTAGAAATAAAGGTCTGAATTGCTGGGTGTCTCTTTCACTGGTAGAGAACCCTGTCATCACATGAAAGTTCCTTACATTTTACTGAAATAGTTCTTAAAAGCTATGTTTCCCAACCCTGGTCTTGGATGTACATGTGAGTGTTTTCACTGTTCCCAACACACCTTATGCAAAGTAATGAACTCCTTTATTGCCACTTACTAAGCTGAGGTGGATGTATTAAAGCAGGGAAAGCACTAAAACGTACTGGGCAGAGTGTCTCTAGCACCAGGGTTGGGAAACACTGCTGTTAAGAACCATCAACTAAAATAGTTCTTCTGTGGCACAGTGCCATAGAACGCTTTTTGGCACTTTTAAGAGTATATAAATAAAGTAGGGCACCATCACTCAGTGTATCATGCAATTAACTCTCAATCTGGTTATCAGTGCAGCTTGTTTTGTGTGTGTGTGTGTGTGTGTGTGTGTGAGAGAGAGAGACAGAGACAGAGAGAGAGAGACAGACAGACAGACAGAGAGAGAGAGAAAGAGAGAGAGAGAGAGAGAGACAGAGAGAGAGAGAGACAGAGAGAGAGAGAGACAGAGAGAGAGAGAGAGAGAGAGAGAGAGAGAGAGAGAGAGAGAGAGAGAGAGAGAGAGAGAGAGACAGAGAGAGAGAGAGACAGAGAGAGAGAGAGACAGAGAGAGAGAGAGACAGAGAGAGAGAGAGAGTGTTTTATCAGCTTTGTTCTTGCTCCTGCTTAAAATACCTCAGTGCTGGTTCGTGCAGCACTGCAGGCTACAGCGCCTCTCTGTCTCCACTGGGCCAGGCATCAGACGGAGAGGAGAAAATGGAGAGAGAACAGAGGAGGATAAGAGAAGAGATACACCTAACCTTCTAGAACCAAGACTAGTGCACAAACACGCACTGAAGTTTAGTGTGAGCATGTTAGAAAGAGTGGCTGATACAGAGGTAATGGCTGAGATGTCAGATGTTTTATGCTGCAAATCTTCAATATACTGACCCAAAGCAGAAGCGGTTAAAACATTAGATTAAAGTTTGATATTTACAATATATTACACTTCATCTGCTAGTTTTCTTGAGAAAGAAGCAGAAGTGCTACACACTAGCAGCCTTGGGACATGTTTGGAGCAGTGAAGCATGTAATCGTTAATGGATTGGTTCTGCATATTTGTTACCTAGACTCTGACAAAGTCTTGTTTTGACCCAGATAGGACTGACAATTGGCATTTTTCACTCATTTTTTTGAACGTCTATAACCAGACTTGATCTACATCTAAGTATTTACCCCATTTACCCCATCAGCAGCATGCTGCTGTTTGTCACAGATACTTATTCTGATAATTAACTCCACACTGAGTTATGGATTGCAGTAGTGAGCCTCTGGAAGTGGAAGATCTAAGGGGAAACCCTGTAGACATAAACACAGATTTAGAAATGTGCTCATCTTAATCCCCAGACTTCCAGTTTTATACAAATGGAACACTTTCATAGTATATTGGCCCAGTTTATTAGGATATTTGTACTAGATATACCACCCAATAATACTGGCCTTTCAGTCTGATCTCATAAGAATAAAAAAAAAATCCACAGGACATTGTGGATTTGACAACTTTGACAAAAAACATTTTTTTAAAATTTAGTTTTATATTTAATTGGATTTTATTAGTTGTGAGATTTCATCAGGTCTTTGTCTAGCATTAGCATTAATTTAGCAGTAGCTTTGAATTGCTTGTCATTGCTTTGTTTAAATTGTCACTATTTTTGATGCCATACTATTACTACTATTACTTTTACTTCTAATATCCATAATAATCATTATCATCATGATCACCATTAAATTAATAAAAATAAATAAATAAAACTGACATTCCAGATGTTTCCTGTCAGTTACCAAACATTCTTATAATAATAATTATTATTATTACTGTATATGAAATATTTAATAAATCAAAAAAACAATAAATATTAAGACACTGTTTTGAATGCTTAGGGTGGACCACACTGTTAGGACAGATCAGGCATGGTTTTATATAATACCTCACTAAAATTGACATGGCAGTAAATTCTGACACTGTCACTGTTATATGTCAAAGTACAGCTTTTGGAGCACTGGAAACTGGAAACTCATTGGTCAGTACAAACTAAGCAAACAGTGGAATGGTGATTAAAGTGATTCAGTTCAGTGATTCAGTCCTAAAAGCAATAGTTCAGTGATTCAGCAATTAAAGCACAAACTGAATTGTAAGAGCTTTCCTACCTAAAAGTTGAAGTACTTGCCAGCATTCTTGCCTGTACCATTAGTCCAGACTTACAAGAACAAGCCCTTATTATTTTCAAATAACTGATAATCCTGAAACCAATAGGCAGGCTGAAGTTTCAAAAACATTTTTGAAATATTGGTAAAGTCTGATCAAATAAAGTAATCTGTGTAGTTTAATTTTTTTGATTTTCTGGCTGCTATGTGTACACATATTTCCATCTCAAAGTGACTGACCCTTTTCGTAGCTTGTTGTGGATTCCTGTGATACAGCCAGTGTTGACTATTGTGAGTGAACTGTCTCCTCATCCTTTTATAATGTCTCTGGTTGGGAACTATAATGTTACATTAAATTGAATGAGGCTTGGCTGGTGTTCTGTAAAGCTTACCAAACTTCACAGCCGTTGCTTCAAAAGAACAAATGTGTGTGTGTGTGTGTGTATATCTTGTATGGTTGGTCACCATCAAGTTCATCTTTGGTTTTCAAACAGACCAAGAGAAATCGTCCAAAATGACAGAAATGTATTAAAATGTATGTTTTTACTGTAAAGTTATCTTTTTGGTCTGACAGTGACATTATACAAACAGTTTGTAAAGCCGACTCATACGGTCGAGGAGAGCCCATCTCTGAAAATAGAAAGTGTTTTGTTGAGTTTGCGTGATTTGCGTGCATTACTTGCACATGAAAAACAAATAAAGCATAAATACTTTATTTTTAGTTATTATTTATGTTATTTATATTATTAATATTATTCATGTGAAAATGATTTACGTTTGAATCGTGTATATTCATGTACTCATGTATATAGTTTTCCAGCCGTGCCAAACAACACTGTACACTATCAATGTGTGTCAGTGATGATACGCTTTCATAATATAACACACACACACTCGCTCATGCACACACACACACATACACACACACATACACACACACATATACATCCCCATCCTCTCGTTGGCAAGCTTTTCTATGGGAATGTTAGTTGAAACCGAGGAAACTAATTTATTTTCCATTTTATAAAGCGGAAAGATAATGAGTCTTCCTCTTTACAGACGGAAAGTGACAGAGCAGAAACTTTAATATGCTGTAGATTAGCCTGCATATGGGTTTTGAAGAGTGTGAGGATGTTCATTTTTTACTTTATTTGAGAAGCTGTCATGTTTAATTTAGTTCATCTACAGCTCTTTCTCATTTAATTTCTGTTGCGTGAGTTTTACTTCTGTTCCAGATTGTTTTTCCGTAATGAAAAGAAGCAGGAACACAAAAACTGCACACCACGCCATAATGTAAAAAAAGGGGGAAAGTTGGGCCTCAATTGGATCTGATATTAATCTCATAACTGTTCCTTTTCATCACCCTCACACATACCCACATACACTTCCACACACACACACACACACTTTATTAATTATACAAGGTACTTTATAAAGACCGTGGAGTGAGAGATGGAGCTCTGAGCATGGCACTATAAAGGTGGACAGAAAGCAGGACTGGTTGTTTAGTAAGGCTGCTTTAATGAGATTGTGGCTTGAAGCGTAGCAAAAATGGTAGCAGTGCTGGTAATGTGTATTTTTTTCTTTCCTCTCTCTCTCAGTCTCTTTCTCTCACTTTTTCAGTTGTTACAGTTTAGACAAGTGGAGTCATTAAGATTAAATTGGCAGACTTCTGTTATCTTAAATATAAATTTGTGTCTTTTGTGCTGTGTTGCTTTCATTGATTTTTTTTTAAATTTACACATAGAGATTTTACACATAAATTGTGCATTTTTTAATACCTAAATGAGGCAAGATTCACCAAGGGTCTTTCTTTCTCAGATAGAGGAGTACCTTTCCCTGAATTTCTTATACTGTGTGTAGGTTAATGCATCATCATCCAGTACACTTGACCAGAACACAGACCTCTCCTTATTTTCCACTCTGAGAACAATGTACCAATGAAAAATATATAATGACCAGTGACTTTTTGTCTGGAAGGTCTAGGGTGAGCTTCAGGGCAAGATGAACTATAGTCCTTAGAATATTTATAACTGTGCACCTACTGTAAATGGTTTACTTACATGGTAGATTTGTAAGTAAACAGTAAGTGTATCCACGGTTTAAACCATATGTTGTTCTGTCTAATAACTACTACCATGCTATCACTGCTATGCTGAGAATAATCTAACTCCTAACTAATGTGGTTGGTTGTTGGTTCTTTTCCATTCATGGATGAAAGGGAAGTTGTTGAATTGGGCAGCAACATATAGCATATGGGCTACAGTAAGTAAATCTAAACCTACAATGCGCACCTATATGCTGGGTGTTACTAATGGCCAAAGAGTATAGCTAGGTTGGTGTAGTTAATAAACTGGCAACTTTCTGGTACTGCCTGGTATGGCTAGTATAAAGCAACTGACAGTCATGCTGGTCATTACCAGTGATCTTCATGCATTCGCATAAACTTTTTTTTTTTACTTCTAGTGTTTAGGTGCAAGAAACAACATTGCATATAGGTGGTGTCATCAGAAAATCAGAAAATAATAGTAATACATTGCTAATAATATTTGTATGTAAGATCAGATTAAAGCTCGAGTTTAAGGCATGCATCTTATTTATTTAGTTAGGCTTCAAAGACTAAAGTACAGTTTCAAAGGGTTTCACAAGTTTTTTAATTGAGCTGTGCAGTCACAAATGTGCAAGACCTTTAACTTCAAAGCTCAAGATCTGAATTCGATTTAAACATGAAACCTGAGGTAATTAGGCAACTACAAAAAGGTACCAGAATGATTGATTATCAAGATATGCTTTAATATCCCTTACCCATTCAATAAATAAATGGAGTTCAATTAAATGTCATCATTGTTAACCAATCGAACTCAATTAAATATCTATTTGCTTATTTTGCCATACTCCTTATACTAGGAATCAGCGCATGATTTCCATTTTTTCAGGACTTGGTGTCATTATTTGGCTTTGATTACACAATTATTTGCAAACTCATCTATAGCATATTTAAAATTTTTTCTTTCTTAATTGAGTAAGGAGGCAATAGTGTTTGTACATGCTTTAAAAAATGTACACTCTACCCTAAATGTAGTCGATAAGCTGAAACATGTTTCTGTGAAATATGGAGCTGCAAAGCTATAATGTAGGTAGCAAACAGAGAACACAATAGTGGCCCAAATCATGTCTACAAAAAATGTAGCACCAGAGCTTCTCTCAACCTGCTCAAACCTGCTTTTCCTCATTAAAGTGGAACAGATTTGTCAAATTTGGACTTATTATTGGCCAAATTATTCCTTTAATGTCTGATACATGATAAAAGATTCAACACCGATACCTGAAAATATTTGATTCTGCAGCACAGAAGAAAAAAAGAAACGGAGAGAGAGATGGAATCTTACTGCTTGTCTGTCGGTCAATGTTGTGAAATAGTGTTCTGGGGGTATTGCATTCAGTACATTCAGTAATGGTCTTCAAGACTTTACAGTTCAATTCATTTGGTTGCTGAAAGACAGTTTAGGTTAGTTCTTGGCTTGCCTATACACTGTATTAACAAAAGTATTGGGACACAGTTCCTAATTATTGATTTCAGGTGGAGTTCAGGTGGCCCTTACTTCCAGTGAAAGACAATCATAATGCTTCAGCAAAAGACATTTTGGACAACACCAAAATGTTTTTAAGTGTCTGTACCATGTATCTATATCGTGAGCGGGGAAAGTTCCTAACCTTAACCCTAAACCTAAACCTAAACCTAACCTTAACCTTAACCTTAACCTTAACCCTAAACCTAAACCTAACCCTAACCCTAACCCTAACCTTAACCCTAAACCTAAACCTAAACCTAACCCTAACCTTAACCCTAAACCTAACCGTAACAGTCACCAGTTAGTGCAGATACTGACGGTGTTACACACTGCGCATTAAACTACAGGGTAGTGAAGCGTTGTCCTAGCACGAAAAAGTGAAGCCCTAAATCATGTTTTTGATGTATTTTTGTATTTTGTAATGGCTGCACGAAAAGTCGTGAGATCAGGTTGAGTACGCACACCACCCATCTTTGTGCTCCCATGAATGTGTAAAGTAGTATTCCACAAAGCTGTATTCAATAAATTGTGAACTTATCCAGTCAAAAACGATGCTGCTGAATGAATATTTGGGGAAAAAAGAGGGCATTCTGTGTGTGTGCGTGTGTGACAGAGAGAGAGAGATTTTAAAAAGTGTGGATGTCTTTCATGTCTGTATATTGTTCAGAAATACCTACAGTGAAACTGCCTCTAACACCAAGCCCCAAAAGTTGCCTACCCCACAACCAATAATAAATAATTAACTGCTGTCTCACTGATAATGTTGATGAGTGGTGGTTAAAAAATAACTAAATAAATTTAGTTCAGCATGGAAGACATACAAAAAACTAACTTAAAGCTTTATTGTTTTAGCAAATGTACACAATGTGTTATAAATAGCCGCTCTCCTAGCAGAAACACTGATGATACTATTAGCTTATTTCACCAGAGTTCATAAATATAACATATATGTGTTTTATTGGTGTGTCATCACCATAACTTTCCAAACAGCTAATTTATTAACCACCACTAACTGTCTAGTATGGCACAGATTTACCAAGGGTGGTAATGTCTGTAATTCTGACACATTTGGCAGCGTCTGCCTGAAGTGCATTTTTTTCTCTTGCAATTTCTCTGCGCCCTTTACATTTTCTCTCTATCTCATCCACTGGCACAGAGCCAAAAGGGGGAGGTGTTAAAGATATGACTGGGCCAGCCGTGTGTCAGTAAAGAAAAGAACCAATGGGCTGCAGAGGAGTGTTTCATGGGCCGGTGGTCAGGACATTTTTGGCGAATGCATTACACAGACACAGGGACCAAAGTGAAAGTGGTGGTGGTATTTAAAGAGTTGATTGGGCCAGCCCAGTGTCAGTCAGGCCCCCGATCTACGAGTCTTATGGGAGGTCATACCAGTAAATAAATAAATAAACAAAAAAATGCTTGGCCCAAATAGCACATCGGCCCGCTGAGAAAATGCCCGATATGCCAGATAGTCAGTCCGACTCTGCTTCTTTGTATGTGATCTGATAGTTTTGGTGACTGCTGTAGCCATAGATGGGCAATCTTTCAATACGTTTGTTCATGAAGGCCTTCTTTTGTTAGTTATCTTAATCGAGACTCTCTTTTCTTTCTCTCCGGGTTGACCAGAGGAGGAAAGATTCCCCTTTTGAGTCTTGGTTCCTCCCAAGGTTTCTTGCTCACTAGGGGCTTGGACTTGGACTCTGTAAGCTGCTTTGTGACAACTTGATTGTAAAAAGCGTTATATAAATAAAATTGAATTGAATTGAATTGAATTGAATTGCAAGATTATAACAAATTTGCTCATGAAGGACATCAGAGATGAAGAGTAGTTCTCAATGTTGGCAGCTCCCCTGATCACTTTCCACTCAGTTCTTTCCAAACAGCCCTGGAGTGCCATTTCAGTGCTTGAGGGACAGATTCCGATCTGTATTGTGGTGGATTTTTTTTTAGTCCCACATGTTGCTGTAAATAAGGTCTAATGATGTTTCTACCAAAAGCTGGACATGAGGGGAGCATTCTAGACAAAAACCTGTGTTTGACTCTTTCCTTGTCTCTGTCGGGTTTTCCCACTTTATGTTTGCCATGTGCTCTCCGTGTGATTTTTGTTATTGTTATTGATCTCTTGCCCTGCCTTAGTCCAACTTTGTCTTAGTGTATTAATGTTCATTACCTATTCCAGTATTTTTTATTGAAGTGCTTGTGTTCTCTCACTATCACTGTCCTATCCAGACAGAGTTTGTGAGCAAGGCAAGTCTCATTCTTATCTAAATAAAACGTTCTGAATAAGAGTATCTGTTCCATGTGCTAAGGTGTCATTTTAGACATGTCACTTAAAAAAATAAGCTGGACTTTGCAAAACGAGTGTATATATAATGTACACTTAAGAATGTGTAGTAGAAGAATACTAGATAGATTTGAAAGCTGTATCAGTGGTATACAGCAATTCTGTTTTTATTTAGTACAAACTGTAACCAAGTTTTAACAAATAAAATTAGAAATTCATTTTAAAGTAATCCTCCTTACCTTGGCTATACAAATTACGGGTAGTTACTGTTGTGGAGAAAACTTAAGCTTCTAGGATAATCCAATAAAAACAACTATACAACAAAAAATGATATACGCGATATATTTCCTTTATTCTGCCAAATAATGGTACCAAACGACACCCAGTCGGTGGAACCACCCCGTGGGGCTGTTGGGGCTCTGTCTTAATACCTTCTAGACATGTCTATTTAAAGAAATACCTAAAACTACATACGATGTGTGACTTCAAAATCTACCATTCTACCTACCTAAGAAATGTATTCTCTCTATTAGAGCGATGGCTTGAAGACAGTTCCTACTGTAACATGCTTGCAATATGATACTTGGCTTCCGAACAGTAATGTAGTTATCTGGCTTCTCTCTGCATGCTGCAGCTAGAGAAAAAAATCCCTAAAAATCCATACTAAAGCAGTTGTAGCTTTCTGGCTACAAGGGACATCATCAGAAGGGGGTTTTCTTTGTTTTCAAATAGAAACATTTCTCTTTTGAGACTACTGCTGCACTGCTGGAGGATGTGAGAAAGCACATTTACAACAATTTTCCTCATCTTTTAAGATACAAATTCGATTTAAGTCTGGCAGTAGTTCGTTCTATTGCTATACAGTGAGAAGTGACTGAGTTTCATTCCTAGCCAAGGTGGTCAGAATTCTTTCAGTGCAGATTTTGCATGTTCTCCCTGTTTGAATTGAGCCTCTGAGCACTCTCGTGTGTGTGTGTGTGTGTGTGTGCGTGTGTATTCACTAGATAGGTTCAATGCAGAGGCTGCATTTGACTGCTCATTGTGCATGTGTGTAACAAATAAAGCATTTTTGCTTTTATTTCTGCCTCTAAAACACCACATATCCTGGACCTATATCCTGGTAAAATGTCTGTAGAGGCGATAAGAGCCTGCACAACTCACATCAGGTGTTTGTTGAGGCTAAATGTCTGTCCTTTGTAAGCTTCGTCTGTAAGGGTTTTTGTTGATTTTGTATTTCTTTACAATAGCCTATTTGACCTTTTCATAGAGCTTTGTGAGGTTTTAATCGGTGGTCACCAATTACATTTTAGAGGTTTTGCCAGTGAAGAGGGAAAGTAGTGGTGAAACGGTGCTGCAGGTTTGGATGGTTTGAATTTTTTTCTGCTCAGTTGATGTGTTCAAAGCTGTGTTAGCTATCAGGATGATATTTCTTGTATATTTGTATATTTGTATACCCAAGCTAAGAACAGTGAAATATCTACAGCACAAAGCCATGCAGTCCCCATAGACAAACCCTAGCAGTAGAAGAAATCACACTAAAGTGACTCTAAATATTGCACTGTCATGAGATGCCACCTTTGCTACAAGTCGGTTTGTGAAATTAGCCTGGTCAGCTGTAAGTGCTGTTGTTGTGACATGAAAGTATGTGTGAGCAACAGCTGCCTAGTCATGTTAATGTAGACCATGCAAGCTCACACAGAGGTCTAGAGTATAAAAATCACCTACTCTACGTTGTATTACTCACTACAGAGTTCCAGACTGCCCATAAAAAGTAACATCTGCAAAAATCTTTCCATCAGGAGCTTTAGGAAATGGATTTTCATGACTATGCAGCTGCGTACATGTCTAACATGTCCAACAAGCTCATATAGGTCTGACGGACAAATGTACACATACTTTTGGCGATAGTGTGTTCCTCTTGAAGACAAACAGAACAACATATTGCGGTTTGTGAGTATGGTCAGTACCACTCAGGTTCAGGATTGCTTTACCCTGGTTGTGTTTTGTATATCCAAAAAAATCTGATTTTTCCACTGAAAGAACAATAGTTAGACCATGTTTTGTTTTATCTTGACTGGTGGAAGCTACAATATGAAAGAGAAAAGCTTTTTATATATTGAAAGCATTGTCTGTGGGCAGTGATGTGGTGCTACCCACAGAAATGGGTTAGTTGGCCTTGCAGCTGGTTTTATTGTGTTGTTACCATTTTATTCTGGTGCACAGCAGCGATAAATGGTTTTGTACATCCTTTATCCTTGATGTCTTGATATTGGTGTGGTAAAAAGAGTTAGGCGTCAGAATGCCTTGAAATAGCCTTGGGTGTAATAGAACTATAACTTGCTCGATTGCTGCACTTAGTGTCCAAATTTTTTAGATTTTTTCAGTTTGCTGGATCAACAGGGGCCGACATTCCTTGCTTATTTATTATGTAGAGAAGTAACGTGCTCCATTAAGTCAACAAGTGGTCCTGATTTTATTTTTTCAACTCTGTTCTATAACAGTTTTCTCACAAGCTCTCAGAAAACACATTAGTTCTTCAGCTGCTCCCTCTGCAGAGGCCCTTGCTGGAGCTGCTGTAAGAGTCTCTATAGTGCCTGAGGCTGCTTCTCTCAGATCCAGCTTCAAATCTGACGCAAACTTGCAGAGCCTTATTTCAGATGCCATCTTATCTTTTGTTCAATTCAACTTTGACACTAAATATTGGGACCAGGCCGATGAAATAAATATCATAGTGTGACAAAGTGTTTGATCTGAGACCTGCAATAAAATGTGTGGTAAAGAGCAATATGAAGGGTAAAAAAACATAAAATAAGTTCCTCACCGTGGCCATGATCAATTTTTAATCCATCAGTCATCTACACAACTAACCCTGTGGGCAAACTAGGCTATTCATAAAAAGGTTCCCCACCCCTGGAATTAATGTTGCTGTTGTTGTTTTGTTGTTGGTGTTATTGTTGTTGTTGCTAATATTTTAATAATATCAAAATGATCAAGCTACTGCACAGGTGAGGTTTGCTGCCCTTGTTTTTTGTGTATTTATCCCTTCCCAGTCCTTGTTTCCAATACGTGCTGAATTCAAACATTTATATTAAAAGTTGCTCTGGACTATCGTAGTGCTAGTCATGTTTTTCAGGAGACTGTAATGCCTTAAGTGATTGGAGGAAAATGCATTAAAAACAGAAAAAAATGCATCAAATGAAAGACAAGTTTAACAGCAAAACTCATGTACCCACATTCACCAGTCTTTTGCTTGTTCTGCTAATTTCTTGTCTCATTTTTATTTATTTTTTTCAGAAGCATATTCAAAACATATTTAATTAAAATAAGAACTAAAGCCTGCAGTTTTGGGACTACCTCACCTCCTACCATTACAATGAGGCTGCAATGACTTCACATCAGCTAGCATTTGGTTCAGATCAAGAGTACTGTTTTAAGAGTAGTGTTTTAACTGTGCTTGGTACTTGTGCTTATGAGTACTGGAGCTGAACTTAGGTGGTAGAAGTCAATGTCAAGTGAGTGTGTGAGAACACAAGACCACACCAGAACTCACCCTGAGACGAATGGGGGTGCCATTTAGCTTGATTTTCCCTTAAATGTCCTTGTTTTTGATTCACTGTCCCAGGAAACATATTGCATTTCCCAGGACATAAAATGTCCTGGATTTAATTGAATAAAGAAGGTTTATGTCTAAATATAATATATGTTTTGTAATTTTTTGTAAAACATTAGTGTGTTCTTAAGATGCAAGCATATGTAAGTGTAATCAAATAAAGTTCATTGACGTGTCCAAAATGGTGAATTTACAGAAGAGCAAAGAGTGTTCCTAAATCATACTGGAAGTAAATAAAAAAAATTGCAAAAGTGGAAATATAGAAAAAATAGACCATACTTGACAAACATACTTGGTGTGTAGTAGTATCAGCAAATAAAATTCAAATGCATATGCAACTTAGATTTAATCACAATAACTGCACCCATAACACAGTTTATATATGTTGTTGTGACATACAGTGCCAAGCTTTTGTTTTAGTTACACACTTCTGTAAGCATCTGTAAAGTAAAGTGACCATTTGACACACCACAGCACAAAATTACTATGTATTTAACCAATTCACCAAGTGAAGCAGTGCGCAGCCATAAAAACACAGCGCCCAGGGAGCAGTTTGTGGGGACAGTACCTTGCTCAAGGGGACCTCAGTGGTGCCACTAGCAGTCCTGGAATTCAAACCCACAACCTTCTAATTGCGGGGGCAACCCCCTAACCACTAGGCCTCCAGCTGCCTTGTATTATCTAGTATTTATATTAATATATATTGGTTTATCTTAGAAACTGTTAGGAACTGTAAAGTCAAGAAAGAAAGAGAATCTGTCATATATTATGTGTTCAAACAGTCAGACACACTCCTGTTAGTGCCACAGTGTAAGTGCAGGGCCCGGACACCTCTGTGTAATGAGTGACACTGAGTTCATCAAGACGACCTTCTTAATATTCGGGTGGTGACAGTGCCTCTGTCTGAATATGTGCAAATCAGTCTCTCATCTATGACACGATTTTAAGTTTCCAAATAACTAACTCTCTGCCCTGTGGTCTTTAACACACACACACACACACACTCACCCACACACACACTCATAGAAATCACATCTCTCCTTCATTAGTTCTTAGCTGCACTGTGTCAAACGATCCTATTTAGCAATTAGCGGCTCATTTTCACAGCTTATCAGAGAGTGACGCAATCAAACTGATGCTCATATCACAGACTTCATCACTCTCTTTCTCTCTGTTTCTCTCTCTGTTTCTCTCTCTCTCTCTGTAATTCTCTCAGTCTACCCTGCTTTTGTGTATTCTACTTTCTTCAAAACTAGACACATTACAATACAGCAAAATCTTGCAGGTTATGAAAAAGCAACTGTTTTCCAGGTTCCTGACTGTTTTACCACAGTTATGAGAGAATTATATACAGTGTGTATTGATCACAGCTATAATAAAGTGAAAACATTAAAAAATGAATGTAGTAAACAAAAAAGAACACAGAGCAATTACTAGACATTCTAGATAAGACAATTTTATTGTAAGTCATTTTCGACCATTTAAATTTTATCAGTGCATTTTTGCACAAAATGAAAAACATAATTGTATTCACATTTATATTGTTTACATTTGTGCATGTTTGTCAAATTATTCTATTATTCTACTCTTTTTTCTATCGTCTCAGGAGTAAAAAGAATTCAGGGGAACATTTCATTGCACGTTGTAGATGTATAACTTAGTGACCACACCTCATCAAATTTTAATATAATATGTGGGGTTCCTTAAGGCTCCATTCTTGGATCTGTTTTGTTCAGCCTGTATATGCTGCCACTGGGAAACATCATCAGAGAACATGGGATTAGCTTTCATAGTTATAACAATGATACGCAATTGTATATCTCTCTATTACCCAGTGATACCAGCCCTACTGCTTCTCTGTATTGATTCTCTGTATTGATAAAATTTATATGTGGATGTCATTTAATTTCCTCAAATTGAAGCAAAATAAGACAGAAGTATTAATAACTGCAGCAAAGGCCTAGAGAGAGTTACTACACACAAAAGTGAAATCTCTGGCACAGTGAAAAATCTGGGCATGCTCCTGGACAGTGAATTTTGAATCCCACTTTCAAAAGAAACCTTCGAAAACACCTTTTTAACTTTGGAGTCTCATAATTATTTATTCTGTTTGTTTATTATATATATTTCATTGTTTTTATACTTTTATTGTTTTTATCCACCATGTGCTGGATGGGATTCCTTGGGGAAGGAAGGTGAAGAGCAGATGACATGAATGAGCAGTGCTGTGCTCTACAAAATGATCCCAGGATACCAGACTGTATGGTATCAAAAATGGTTTTGTTGTTTTGTAAAATTACCTTGTGTAACATTGACTCTGTATGAAAAGTGCTATATAAATAAAGTTTGATTTTATTTGATTTGATATATCTTAAATCTTGAAACTTGAATTAGTGTGTGTGTATGTATGTGTGTGTGTTTGTGTATGTATGTGTGTGTGTGTGTGCGTGTGTGTGTGTTTGTGTGTGTGGGTGTGCTTTTATGTGTGTGTGTGCGTGTGTATGTGTGTGTGTGGGTGTGCTTTTATGTGTGTCGGTGTGTGAGTGTGTATGTGTATGCATGTGTGTGCTTGTGTGTTTGTGTGTGCTTTTGTGTGTGTGTGTGTCCAAAAACAGACTACTAATAAGACTACTAATAAAAAAAAAAAAAAAATTATTATTATTATAATAATAATAATGTAAGGTGGACATTCCTACTGAAGTATGTTTTATGAGGGCTGGGATTTACAGAAATATTTGAACTAACATAGCGTAACTATGTTAAAAGAAACAGTGCTGTTAAAAAGCTCCTTATTTGTTTAAAGTGTTTGCAAACCAAATGTTATTGCACTTTTGAAGTGAAAAGTGAAAGTGATCATTCTGTCATACATGAACACACCCCAGCACACAGTGTGAACAGCACAAAATTCTTCCTCTGAATTTAACCCACTCACCAAGTGAAGCAGCAAGCAGCCAGGAATACAGCGCCCGGGGAGCAGATTGTGGACAGTACCTTGCTCAGGGTACCTCAGAGGTGTTTAGCAGTCTTAGGAATCAGGCCCACGACTTTTGAAATCATTACTTTTGAAATCATTATTCAATGTTGTGTACAAGAATGCAATTAATCCTGAAATTATGTGATAATCATGATAAAAAAATGTAATTAAGTTGCCCAGCATAAAATATAATATAATATATAGGGCTGTTAAAAATAACATGTTAACTATTTGCGTTAATTTATTTTCTATAACGCTTTAAAATAAATTGATTGCGCCAATAATTTGAAAATTAAATGCTCCTCTGCATTGGTACCACACTATCAGTGGGGGCAATATTACGCTATGCCAGTGACCAGCATGCCAAAAGAAGAAGCCCGAGCACGAGCACGAAGCTCTCTTCCACCCAGAACCGGAGAAACTCACACATTAAACCTCACCAAGCTGTCCTATTACTTTCGACACACGGAAATTCCAAGCAGCATAGCTCTGCGGTGCAAGCACCAATCAGCATCAAACCTAACAGTTAGACAGGCCTCCAGGAGACCTTTCCAACGAGCCCTCGGGGATCCGTAGTTATTAGCCGTAAATCGTTAGAGCCAGAGAGCATTTGAAGACGCGTCCGTCTTTAAATGCGTTCCGAGTCTAATGGTGCATTTCTCCCTGTAGCTCGGCCGTGGAAAAATCCTTACAACGCAAAATTTTACAGGGACCCTCAACTCCCCAAGACCAATTGAACGTGACCGGCGAAGCTCTCCTCCGCGGAGAACTGGTGTTACGGGCCCATGTGCACGGACTTTCTGAGCAGTGTAGCTCCGTGGGGCAAGCACCAACCCCCGTAAAACTTCACAGTCAGATAGGGCTCCACGAGACCTGGCTCTGCGAGCCCTGGTTCTCTAATTTGATAGAGAAGAAAACCCAGGATCAGAGAAAATGGAGCAGAGTGTGCTCCGTTTTCTAACGCATTGACACTTGACCAGAACTAAGTTTACCCTACGATTTCGTATTTCCTGTTTTCGTGAA
>JBBPCY010093756.1:0-21973 GCA_037974405.1 Brachyalestes nurse
CAGTCAGTTAGATGCCAGCCCGGTAGATCCGCTCTGACGCCGGCCCTGCGCCGCACGGTAAAGTTTCTTCTTCTGTTTTAGCCTATGAGCTAAGGAGTTAAGGAGCCTAGTCTACCGTGCCTGTAGGGAGTTTGACTATTCGCGACACCTTCAGGCTGAATTAATGCATTACATGAAATATGTAGGAAACATCTTCATTTCTGTTCCGTTTTTTTCAGAGTCCCTTAAGTGAGATATGGCTAAAATGGTATTCGAAATAACTATTCTATATTCGAACATGTATTGAATATTCGACTATTCAAAAATCATGTCTCATCCCTACTTTTGAGGTGAACGGTTTTCAGCTAATAAAGGTGTCACGAGCCCTATATACCTGTGAAGTTTCACATTTAAAGTGCAAAATATATTTTTCATATTTAACATTTAGATTTAAGATCATTTAAGGCAAATCCTCCATGTTGGCATATCACAGCACGCAGTCCAGCCCCCTGCTAAGTAACAGCCGGTTGTAATTGCCAGACGTGGCCAATTAGCATATTTTCTAAACATTTAGCGCTCAACATTTACAGCTCAAAAATCCCACATTTAGGGTCGCTGTTTGTAAACATTGCCACTCAAAGACTTGAGACTTGACTTGGACTCGAGCACAAAGACTTGAGACTTGACTTGTGCTTGGTAAAAATGACTTGTGAACATCTCTGGCACAATGCACAGTGGTCAACCAGAACCAGTCAATTTAAACCTCTGTACACATCCAACCCAATTTTTGCATGTGACAGCAAAAATGATTCCAATATTGTGGTCTTTCTCTGTTTTATATCATGTTTTAATTGCCATCTGTTTGATTTTTGCAGGAGACAACTTTTCATTGTTGTTTCTCCTGTTACCATGGCAACAACCACATCTTAATGGTTGCATCCCCACAAGCAGAATTTTATGGTTAATGTTAAATGGATGTGGTGGCACAGTGGTAGGGGGCTTATTGATTAGATGTCCCTGGGTTCAGTTTAAGAGTAATCATTTATTACAGGAGTGATGTGACTGAGCACCACCTGGTTAAGAAGTCAGAAGTGAGTGCTTGGCCCCGTAGCGCCACTTAATCACCTCTAGTGGCCTGGAGGGCACTGACAACCTGGCGAAAGGCCTCACAAGGCCTTAACACAGATTTCCCTGGAGGGGTTGGTGCCTAGTTCACTAGAGTAACACATGGCAGCTTTGACTTGCAGAGCTTGCCTCCCACTGGGGAGCGCAACCACCTTACCCAAAAAAAAGGTTTGACCCCTTTGGCTGTGTTGAAGACTGATCTGGCTTTGAAGGATGGAGATGCTCTCTCTCCTCCAGCTCAAGCGCTCCTTGAGAAAGACACCCTGCAGGCGACAAGCCTGAAATGCTGAAATACTGCAAATGTGAAAGAAGAAGCCAGAGGACTGAAGTCACAGTTTAATTAACCACAGTTGCTGTTGAAAAGCACTAGCTTTGTTGTGTAACTCAAAAGCAATTGGTTTAAGTGTCTCATTAGATGTAAAAGCCTATGAAGGCACGCTAACTGCCTCTTTGATTCAAAGGGATAAGGAGCGGTTGGACCTTTTCTATCTGTGTTTATAAGTTTATGAGTAGAATTTAAGATATTTCCTGTAGGATCAGCATAGAGCAATCATTGTCATTGTGAAGGTTGGGTTATTGGCCAGCCATTCGCTGTCAGCTTCAGTGTTATTAGGGATGTAGGGATGGGAATTGTTTGAATTTTTTCGATTCCAGTTCCACTTAATAGATTTTGTTTCTTATCGATTCCCTATTTCGAAACAAAAGAGAGAACAACTGTTTAAATGACAAAACAAACTTTATTCAGAATTATTCAAACCAAACAGTCAACTTATTTGTTAACAATAAAACAATTAGCAATTTTTCATTAAATAAATAAGTGAAGAAAGTAACATCACGTAAAAATAAATGTGCATTTGGGCTTAACTTATTATTATTATTATTATTATTATTATTATTATTATTATTTTAACAAACCTAGCGAATCTCCGCTAAAACAGGTCCTGGGAGAAACCACACACGTCCCAGCAGATGCGTGTTAAACACTAGAACAGCTGACAGCGTCAACTGACGTAATTTAATCTGAATCAGAATCAGAATCGCGTCTATTGGCCCATTGGAGCAGCAGCATGCTCTGTAAGAGACACATGGGTGAGGTGTAGGCACACATAGGTGTAGGTCGCTCACATACTCAATAAGTGCGATTCTGATTCTGATATGGCGACAGGTGCTGCATGATGGGCTCTGGGTCGAAAATTCACTGGACTCTTGCTGTGTCTGCCGGCAGGCTGCAGGACTAAACGCTGAACAAACTGCAGCAGCGTCGTATCAGGAAGCGCCTTGTGCGAAACTGGGCACGCAGCTGTATAGCCAGTTAGCTGCAGTTCTAGTGTTAAGAACCGATTTACAGAACCAAAATAAAAACTGTGTGGGTACCCGGTACCGGGTATTTTCGAATCGGTTCTTATTCAGAACCGAATTTTGGTTCCCATCCCTAGTTATTAGTGGAAAAGATTTCTGATTAAAATATTTTTTGATTAGTGAACAGATGCTGTAGTGCAAACTCAGAGATGGACTGGGTGTTTTGGGGGCTCCAAGGCAAGTTATGTATGGAGGCTTCAATAAAAGACATTTGTTTTTTAATACAAAGTAGAATATCTAACTTTACTTAGTGATTCTCACTGCAGTCAGAATGTAACAATCCTGGTTTTGTCCCAGCAAAAGCCTTGATTTTGTTCTCTATGTTCATCAAAATTTATTGCCAAGGTGCTGGGTCAATAACAGGAAAGGTAACGCTAGCTTGATAAACACCTAATCTAAGGTCAATTGTGGCCAGAGTCTCGGGGCAATCTGAAGCAGTCTCAGTTACAGGGTCAGCATCTTTATGTGTCCAGCACCACCTTCTTCCCAAACCTTTCTTTTCTTCAGCTATATTAGAGCAACACCTTGGTTGAGATATAGCAGTAGTGAGGAAACAAGCATTACATTCACATTTTTTAATGCAGTTTTTGCACTGAGGCCCATATGATCCTAGTTATGCCATGGGCTCAAAAGCCCAATTGATCAGACATATGCAGGAAAACATGGAGATGTATCACACCACTGCATATGTCAGATCTAGCAGTGGAAAAATATCATTAGTATTTCAAAACCTCTAGAGAAATTCCAAAGGAGCAGTTCACATGTCTCTTATCAGCGTGGCATTCTTGGAGATCAGCCATTGTAGCGATCACTGTGGAGACAGATCAAAGGGAACACTTGATTTTAAGAACCCTTTTGATATATACAGTGAAGCTTGAGCCTTTTTGCCTCTGATATTCCTCCTACAAAGGCCTGTACCGTTAGGAATGAGATGTTTTTCTCCCCCTTTAATTACAGACTTATATCTTGGAGCTTTTGAGATGAGAGGCGCATGCTCGGCGTGTCCGGCATGCTATGCTGAACTGCCATATCAGTGGAGGACACTGGACTTTCTAGTTTGTGGATTGCTCCCTCTGCTTCCTTTGACTCTGAAAGAAATTAAATGCCACTAGGCTTGACTCTTACGTGAAAAGCGTTCAGGTTTCTGCTGTGTGTAGATGAAGAAGCTTATGGGCCATGTGGAATAGCCAGATATCACAAGATAAGAAACGGTGAACATCTACTTCAGTCTAAAGATGAGAGGGAATAGGCTCCTCTCAGGCATCTTTTTGTATTCATGGTGGCTCATACATCTGAATGCCTAGTTGACAAAACAAGTGCCTAGTTGACAAAAATGGGCCATAAAATAGGTATTAAAAAACATGTAGTTTTATTTCTCGTTGTTGTTGTTATTTTTATTATTATTATTTTTTTTTTTTACACAGTAGACTTTTAATAAAATTCTTATTATGGTGTCATGGAATGGTGACCTGTCCAGTGCTAAGCGTCTCAAAAAATGGATGGATATTTATCATTGCTAATTATTGCTAATTATTATTATTATTATTATTATTATTATTATTATTGTTGTTGTTGTTGTTGTTGTTGTTACATTGTTATTGTATACACAAATAAAGCCTACATATAATTACAAAACTGATATACGGCAGAAACACAAACCCAGATCTGCATATTATCTATTAAGCACAATGGAATTTTTCCTAAAAGTATTTAGCAAATTTTAGCAAAGTCCACTTTTTGTCTTAATTGCACAAGCCCATTTTTCCTTGCTCTCTGTCACCTGGGAAGCCATGGAAAGCAGAATTGGGGTTCTCCTTTAATTTTAGACATTTGGGTATAAAATAAAAGCTTTTATTCTTGAACTCAGTCATAGCTGTTGTGTAACTGGATGCAGACTTACCTGATAATAAGTGTGTCCAGCAGAAAGGAATGAAAATCATGAGAAGGGCCTAATGTAGACCCATCTCTGAGACACATCTCTAAGGTAAAGAAATAGACACGATTGAGGTTGTACTGCTTATAGTGTTTCTTGTCTTTTGTGTAATTGCTGTTGCTGCTTCAGGTCATCCTGTAGTTCTTTTTGAAGGACTAATAATTGTGGATTCTATAAACTTTCCACTTTGGAGTGGAAATGCTCACAGTGGATAACACTCACCACACAGCAAGAAGAGCCTGGGTTTGATTTCTGGCTTGCATGTCTGACGGTCCTTTCCGTGTATAGCGTGCATGTTCTCTGTGTCTTCATGGATTTTAGCTGCAGTCTTCAGCTTTTTCCAAAGGTCCAAAGACATGCCTGTCAGATAAAATGAAGATGCTAAATTGCCCCTAGGTGTAAGTGCGTTTGTACTCTGATGGGCTGTTGACTTATCCAGAGTGTTTCTCCACCTTTCACGCTAAGAGCATTGGGACATGCCGCCCTGATTAAGGATTGTGGATGGATGTCATCAAACCAGTTCTACCCAATGGCATGTTAAAGAAGAACTCCTCCACCTCCTCCACCAGAACTGCTATGTGAAACCTTCACACCCCGCATTGTACCTTCATGCCTAAGAATACATTAATTTCGGATCATCTAAGACATTACTTTTGCAAATTTGAAGTGGATATCTGCATTTGGAAATAGTTATTCCCACCTACTTTTCCTCAGGTAGTATCTGAGGTTTCTTGAGTTTTCTTGAGTTATCCAAAGAAAAGCTTTCACTTAGAAAGCCTTGTCTCAAAAATGAGCCGGCCTTCTTGTCTGGTTGTTTTAATTCATTGAGAGCCTGCCAGTCCTTTCCCCTCTCCATCTCCTATCAGCCCCAAACAGAGAAGCGGGTTAAGTGAGTGGCATGACTGTCTGAGGGTTCATATCCAGTACTCACAGCCTTTTTGTGTGGGTAGTCTCAGCCACCTCTTTGCTCGCTATTAAGTCCCACCTTTGTCTGTGTGGCTAAATGTGAAAGTACCTGCAAAAGCCAGTCTGTGACAAAAAAAACAATACTTATGTCACCACATTGTCAAGGTAACTCCACACATGCCCTCCAGGATAATTAAAAGAGGTTGGATTTCTTTTCTACCTTTATGCATAGTTTTTACTATGCTTTGAAAATGAAAACAACACCTGATGTGCTGGATGAGCATACACATATTGTAATTCACTGCAAAAACCTAAGCATGCAATTTGCATTCACTGTGCAATTTAACTGTCTTGTAGGTGCATTTGTGTAAGGGTATGTGAGAAATAGAAAGAAAAAGGACAGTAAACAAGACAGATGAGTGGTTAAATCCTTTTTGCGTTATGGAAATGTGCCAAACAAGCTTCCACTGAAGAGCGGTGAGCACTGGAATACGTGGTGGTGTATTATTAGTAAAAGCTTTGTGAACAAATATCTTCTGAGCTGATATTAATCGAGCATCTACACAAAGTACAGAACTGTCACTGGGTGGTAGCCCTAACCCACGGTTATAGTACCCTTAAGGGTTCACTTTAGTAATAAAAGAAGGGTTCACTTTAGAAAATAAAGAATGTTGAAGAACATGGCAAGGTAGCCATGTGTTGGTAACACCAGGGACAACAGGGAATTACCTTAAAGCACAGTGAGGCTCATTTCATCTCATCATATTTGGTAGCTGAAGGGCCTCAGTGATGACCATAATAAAATAGATCTGCTAACAAATAGACTCTAGACTCTTGGAAATCTTCTGATGTGGTTTAAGACCATGTATCTGAATTTGATGGAAAATTACAGTTTCATTACCTTTTGTTTTGAAATCAGTTGCAGTCCAGTTTCTGGACATCTATTCCATGTTCCTCTATTGCTCTCATTCTTGATTAATGTGCAGAGAAGAAAAATAGCATGCCTAAAAGGGTCAGTGTGGATGGAATATGGTATTTATGGTTGTGTGCATTGAGGAAGGAAAGTCTGTGTTGATTTATACAGGGTACATATACTGCAGAGATGTAACCACACACACACACACACACACACACACACACACACACACACACACACACACACACACACACACACACACACACACACAGTTCCCCATTTGCACTGAGCTGCATTCCACTGTTATGAGGCATTCTATTGTATTCACACAAGCCTAGGACTTCCATTCTTTTCCACGTGCCACACACATCGAGTTCCAGCAGTGCTCTATGCACACTGTCCTTGAACTCAGCTGTCTGTTTCTAAGGCCCTATTCTAATGTAGCATTACCAAAAAGGGGTTGTCATTTATGAATATGCATTTCCATGTGACCAGTTGTGATCCGAACAGTAGGAAAAATATGCTAATGCTAAGATTCTTGCTTGATCAAAAAAAAAGTCTGCATGTGCTGCTAACACATCCTGTTCAGTGAGAGAGGAGAGTATCATAGGACAAATTCGGGATTCGTCTGCTGATTGTATTCGTAATCAGTGACGAATCCAAAATTTCCAGAAGGACTAGTGTGACTCCCTCACGAATCCGGTGTAAATCAGAACGTGAATGGCTGAATCCTCTTCCTGATGTTGGTGAATGATCTGACACAGTAGGACTTCAGTCCGTTTCCTGCTTAGCTACGGCAGCCTAGAGGGAGAAGCATCCTGACTGGATCATGTTCTGTTAACCCTGTTGTTTCCAACTGAAATAACAATATGACAAAAGTAAAGTAAAGTAAAAAGATGATTCTACTAAATACAAATGAACTAAAATAAACAAACAAAGAGTTTCTAGTGATAAAAAAGAGTTTTCCAATCAATAATT
The DNA here is from genome assembly GCA_037974405.1 of Brachyalestes nurse. Taxonomy (NCBI): domain Eukaryota; kingdom Metazoa; phylum Chordata; class Actinopteri; order Characiformes; family Alestidae; genus Brachyalestes; species Brachyalestes nurse. The sequence continues at coordinate 7,197 of JBBPCY010093756.1, forward strand.
GGCCTTGCTCTCTTTGGGTGGATATAAAACCCTTCCTAGTCCCCCTCACTCTATGGGATGGTGGCCAATGTGAGCATCTGTTAGCTGCATGATTAGAGCTGGCGCTTAGTGTTCTTCTCAGCTTTCCAATGGCACTGTATTAAGAGCACTTAATATGTGTCATAGAAAAAACATTCTAGCCATATTAGCTTGATAACATTGTGTGATGGAAAGCCAATTTAAGTAATAGTAATTGGGAACAGACATCATTATATGTCTGAATATAGGGAGATGGAATACATCTAAACCTATAGGCATTCATTAAGACCAGTCTTCTATATGTTTCTCGGTTATGTTCAGTTTGTTAGGCCTACTAAGACGTTTCTTAGGCTACTGTATGTATATTGTTAATGTAGACCATTCTCTCTAATAACTTACACTTAGGCCCAAGCCAACATTCCAATAATTAGGAGATTTTTCTACAAGATTGCAAATTAACATGTTTTTAACTTTGCTTATTATCATGGCTTTGAGCCACTGCTCAAGTCCAGCTCCCCCTCTTGACAATGTTCTTCTCATAAGCTGATGATGAAGCTGTGCTCAGTGGGACATTTCCGCTGCCATTTATCTTTTAGGCTGCATAGTGTTGAGCACAGATCTGTTTGATATGAGGGATGCTGTTAAAATAATATATGTCTTCTTTTACTTGTTTGTACATAAATGTTCTGGAAAGTTCTTATGCGCTCTACCCCCTTACCACCCCAGCCCCCCAAAAGATGCAACATAACTTGTTTACAGATGCCCAAAGACATCAAGTCTGATGTCTAATTTTTATGCAGAACAGTAGATAAGAGTTGGAACAGTCATAACACTGTAGAGGGAATCAGTAGTAGACTAGAAAACATTCACATGCCTTCACAGATTGCAGTGCATTGGGGTGGTGGGGGCCAATCTAATCTTAAAGCTGGTGCCATTCAGTTCTCTCTCTTCCTACACTCATACCGTTTCTTCTCATATTTTTGACCTGATACCTAAGACAAGATGCAAACTAGTAAATATAATCTGAAATGGGTAATTATTGGTGCTTTATCTGCAGTATTCTAGTCCCAACACTTAGCCCCACTTGCTGTTCACATAAACTTAAGGTGCTCCACTCTGGAATGGGGATGGAGGTTTTTCTCCAAAGCCATATATCTGAAATTACTTTTGAGATCTTCATTAATATTAGCTAGAATACTACACCAAAAATGCTGAAGTAGTTTGTGTCAGTTACTAGCTTGTCTCTATTATTTGAAATGTCAGCATCTTCAATAATTCATTTTGTAACACTGAAATATTGCATGCCCATCTTTCTATCCAGTGGGTATTGTCCCCCACATTGGCTGTGAGGAGTCCTTCCAGCTGAACTCCCCTGTCTGAGTGAACATGGCATTTCAGGGAGAATGGATGGTTCGGCCCACCAATTTACCACTTGATCACAAAGGGAAGGACCTCTGGGACTGGGGATTGAAATGATGGTGGATATAAAAGCTCAATAGAAATCGTGCTGCTTCTACACTGCAGACATTTTAAGGGATTGTCCAGGAGCTGAGAAGTTTCACTTAGAGCACAGTTTTGATTGAGTGGATTTTTTGTGTTGTTGTCAGTCACCAGTCAAGTCAACACCTCTGAACCAATACCAAAGCCCCCATACAACAAGCCAAGCAGAACAGTCTGAATGAACTGAGAAAAAAACCTGCAATAAATGGAAGTACTTTTCAGCTAGTATTGAAGAAGTTATCTGTACTGGAGAGATTCATGCTGTCATTGTTATTCATATTGTTAACTCAAAGGAAGACATCTAAAGCACTTCTTTTGTCCTTTTGCCTATGCTCTTTTTCTCAGATATTAGCAAGCTAAGTTAGAAGGTGGGCACAGCAGTTCCTTTCTTCTGAGAGACAGCAATGTGTTTGGGTTTAGTATGGGCATGTGGCTTAGAGGGATGGTCCACATAGTTCCAAATTTCCATAAAAATAAAGCCGGGCATTCTCCACAGGCTGACATGGTAATTAATTCCAAAACAGTGCTTTAAAAGCCAGTGGAATTGAGTAATGCAGAGTAAAAATGTCACATCAGGTACTAGACTGCTGCCTCTAAAACATCACATTGCTTTAGTCCTTGGTCTTTTTGTTACAGCTAGCAAAAAAGGTGGAAATTGTCTTGCTGCACCCCTGGGAAGCAAACGGAGGAAGTAGATCCAAATGTAGGACTACTAAACTCCTTCCAAAAAATAAATTAGTTAAAAAACAAAAGAAAAGAAACTAAACTTAAGTGAGAGAAAGATCCCCAAAAGAAAACCAGAGTAAAACTAGGGGAAAACTAGACCATCTGGAACCAAACTAGGAAAACGATTGCAAGTAAAAATAAAGTAAACCCGAAGAGGAAACCAGCATAAAGAGGAGGGACTGTAGCGAGTCTGGCATGATTAGTAACTGAGCAAAAGTGGCTGCCAGGCCAACACACCAAGTGTATTTAGTGATCCATAATTCCAGAAAGAAAGAGAGAGAGAGAAAGAGAGAGGCCAGGGTGCCCTTTGGTGGTAGCAGGAGGCAATAGCAGCTTTTAATATGTACAACTAATAACATAAGTAAAGCAAACTGGGCAGAAAAAAGGCTGTTCTCTCCGAACTGTCTGGTACTGCATCTGTCTGAGCAATGGCCCTATCATTGGAGGCTTGCAATACTCTCTCCGGGTAAGTAGCGTGGTCCGATTTCTTCCACCAGATTCAGCCAACAGATGCTTGTCACCATTCATGAAATTAATTGAGAGTGTACAGTAAATTCCAGATTACTTCCTGGGACTGGAATTGGAACTGGAATTAGAATTTCACTCGGCTGAGGGGGAATGGAATTGGAATTGAATTGGAACACCAGTAAACAGAATTGAATTGAAATAAATTCCTAAGCTATTTTGTAATTTGTAAGATCATTTTACTTGATTTGCTTAATAATATACATTAAATATTCAGAATAATATAAATTCCAAAAATATGAAAACATTTTTCTGATCATTTCTCAAATTAATTGTATTTCTTTATTAAGAAAAACTGCTTTTCCCACACACTTCTGTCCAAATCAACATTTTCTAAAAATTTGATTTCCCAGAGGTTCATGCAAGTTCATGACCTAGGAGTGTTAAAATAGGCCAATCAGGGCTAGGGATGTGACTTTTTGGCAAAAACACTATTCGAAAATCGAATAGTTTTTTCGGAGTCCCTTAAGTGAGATATGGCTAAAACGGTATTCGAAATAGCTATTCGATATTCGAACGTGTATCAAATATTCGACTATTCAAAAATCATGTCTCATCCCTAATCAGGGCCCATGTTGAAGGTGTAAGGGGAGCTTTAGTTAGAGAGATTTTTGACTTTGGGTTGCTTTTGTGTGTGTGGTTTTGAGAATCTGGTTTGTGGTTGAACTCTGCACTGTAATTGGAAACTGGAAACAACTGAGAAACCTGACATTTCTGAATTTCTCTGAAAAGGATCATTTTGGAAACCACAAAGCAGTCTGTAAGCACTGTGGTGATCATGGATCTAACAGAGCATCTTGAGTACTGTGGAATATATCTTTAGAATTGCTGGAAAGATATTTAGGTCTGAGAGAAACAATCTCAGTGATGCCAAATTTCAGAAAAACGAATTATTCAATGCAGTACAACATTAATGTATGTAAAAGAAATATATAAATGAACATGACTCATTTTTTACAGTTTGAGATGTGGAAACATTTATCAAGTCACATTGGTGACCATATATATTGGTGTATTCTGGTAAATCCTTATCATTTGAGTAAAAGTGCAATTTACATTCTGCTCACTTGTCATTTACTTATTCACTTGAAATCCCCAGTTTCATTTACTTTACTTGTTTTTCAAACATGACTCGATCCCATAAATAATAAAAGTATCAAATGTATGTTACTATGTGTAATTAGACACAATTTCATTGAACTGAATTCCACTTCCTGAAACTCCAGTTCTAATTTGGTTTTATGTGCTTGCTGTTCAGTTTGAATTCCAGTTCCACTTCTTTGTTTGAATTTGAATTATTGAGTTCATTCCTGAATTTACCCCAGTCCTGCTAGTCAGTGTGGGCATATATTCCCTGGCACAGCAGTTAGGACGGTCTTCTGAGCACAGAGGGGTGCAATGGTGACTTAAAGTGCATCCATCACTGAGTAAAATGAGGAAGAAATATTTAACATTTTGGACAATTTTTAACATACTAATATGTTACTTATATATTTGTAACAGTGCAGAAATAGTGTTTCTAAATTAAATTCTACATTTAGAATGAATTTGATCTAATATATAGTCATTTTTATAAAGGTTTACTATTATGTAGCCTGTATTTCTTGGTAGCTGGCTTGTTTCCATGTTTCTGTGGATCTGAGTGCCTGATGGTGGCTTTTATTGAAGCTGATGCTGTTATGGAATGCGTCGGACTTTCCGGGACTGGTGGGCGGATAATGACTGACAAATTGCCGCGATGTGTTGATGCTGTTTACTATTGAGGAATGTTACCTGAGGTAGTAATGCAGTATTTAAACAAGCACTCTCACTTCAGATCAATTTGCATGGCACTTTTTTTTAAGGCGCAATTTGCATCTGCGAAGGAAGAGTTTGCCCAGATCGGGTTTGGTTTGTCTGAGCTTATCTGCATTCGCCTCCTTTCCATCTGAGTGATGATGAGACCTAATGGTGTTACCATGGTATAATGGACGGGAAACGAAAACAGGAGCCTGGCATGGCAATTCAGAGTGAGAGATTAAATCTGGTCCAATCATTTTTAAATTTACTTCAGCTATCTTCCTGGGTTTATCTCCCAGCGTGGCCTGAAAGGCACTCATTTCATACGCGGAAGAACAAACAGCAGCTGTTGCCTGTCTGTTATCGTTGAAGGCCCTACAATCACCTGTACCATAGGGAGGTCAATCACTGATAGGACCAAGGCGAGGAAGTCAGTCTGTTGAGAAAATGAAGAATACACAGCAGAAATCCATCAACAGTATTGAGGTTTTCTAAAGTTTATTGTATAACAAGAACCTTCTGGCCTTCCAGATCTGAAGTATCTATAGGATCTAAGAGTTGCATGACACAGAGAATTGCCAGCAGGTCTGTGCTAAATGCAAGAGGCAAACAGTTGAACATTTCAGAGTGAGATGAAGGCTTAGGTGCTGTTTTTGGATGTCTTCTGATTTTTTTGTGTGTCTCTGCATATAAATACAGCTCCTTTGTTCCATTTGTGATCGGTGCAAGGAAGCACTTTGCATGCAGTAAAAATGACGCAAGTTTTAATTCACTTAAGTGTGTTAAAAGTTACTGGGTGCTAAACAAGTTACTTACACAGGAGTGAGAATAGGTTACTTGATGACTCACCAGATGAGGAGGACATAAACTGAAGAGTTCAAACTAAAGGCTAAAGGCTTTTGAGATCTTTTACCTCTCTTTAGCTCCAAGGAACAAGGTCCACTTTGTGTTGAACAAAGATTAAAAAAATAAAAACAATAAAATTCTGTATGGTTTTGTTGGGAAGAGTTACACTTATTCTAGGTCGTTGTATGATGCATTTGTGTGATGCATGCTGTGTATTGTAGTGAGAGAGAACAAGCAAACACTAACAATGTCAAATCATGAACTCTTTCAAAATGTTTGGGCTGAAGGATATTATGCTACATTTGCTACATTATGCTACAATCACATTTTACACAAATCGCATATGAAATAGTACACTTATTTTACACCTGAAGGTCCTTTTAAGTTAGTGACATGCTGTATCAACCACAAATGACCTTGCGATTTTTGTGTTTAGAAATATATCAATACCACCCAAATTAAAATTGCAGACTCGATCACATACCTATTCTGAGCTCTGATATTTTTTGAAGAATAATTTAAAACTCCTTCATACTTCTGGGCCTTTTCCCTCCTGCTGCTTATCTAATAGCTAAGGGCCTCCTTTAGGCCTGCACTCAAGACCTTAGGGAATAATGATGCTTTAGCAGGGATTTGACTTTGGGGAAATTGAAGGGATTAGGCCACATTAACCCTGCTGGACCAGCCGTACCACCAATGGAATAGAATTCCAAGACGCATTGAAAGCATTGTTGTTTCTCAGTTCTTTGAATGAGAGCCTTTCCCCATGAAAGATGTGACGGATTAGGAAGTAAGCTGCAGGAGATCAACTGTATTTTCTATTTTCATGAAGCTTCTGCAAACATCAGTAAAAATTGCTTTGATTGCTTTCTTGGTTAGATTTAACTTCTTGTGGAGATAAGCTGTAGGCCACCATCATTACTGGTGACATATAGAATGATTTAGACACATTTGGACTAATGTCTCCTGTTGCTATGTATAGAAGGTTTTAGGTAGTTTATGGACTTATATCTCCATTTGTAAACACTGGAATGTTAAATGAGATTACTTGTGGGCTACTTTCTCCTACTCTTCTGTATTAGTGCATTTATTGAGGTTTGAGCTAATACCTTTATTTCTAATGTATTGACATAATTTAATTTTAATTTATTTACCCTTAGAGTCACACCACAGCACAATGTTTCTCTGCATTTAACCCATTCACCAAATGAATGCCGCCAATGAGGGGCGCCCAGGGAGCAGTGTGTGGGGACGGTACCTTTCTCTGTACCTTTTCTTCAGTGATGACACTAGCAGTTGGGATTCAAACCCACAACCTTCTGATTGCAGGGCTAACACCCTAACCACTAGGCCATCCAGCTGCCGACATAGTGAAAGAGACTAGTAGTGAAAGAGACCAATATCTCTTATTAATGTGTTTAAGTATGTTTTCATTTAGGCCATTTATGATATAATTTATCCTATTCTGGTCTATAGAAGTGTTTATTAAGATTGGTATCTCTTGTTTTAGTCTATATGAGTGTTCATTGAAGTTATACATAGACTGATCTCTCTTTGAGTGTACAAGAATACTTATTTAGTGCCATCTGTATATATATTGAAGAAATGAGGATGCAGTCACACATGTTGCTATCAAAAATGGCTGCTTGATCCTCTGAATCACCAGCAGTGAAAGTGCTAAACCCACCATTTCACATCCTGTCTGTGTTAACACTGACCTTTTTGCAGTGTTTTAGCTTGTGTTAGAAGCCTGTAGTGCTGTCCACGGATCTTAGAGAGCCTGTTTATATTCATAGCATCATTTACATTGTTGATTATAGGTTTAGCTCATGGGATTAATTCTGTTTCCACTGAGCTCCCAGGGGATTCATCATCCTATTGCATTACTGTGTATTAAGTGTTGGATCAGAAACAAATAAAATAAACCATATTAATAGTTTACCAATCTGCTGTGAATTAGCTCTATGGAGTTTTAGGGGCCCATAGTGTGAAAAAACAAAATATTTTCATTGTTTCTTTTTTTATTTTTGCTCCATCCAAAAATGATAGATGCAGCTGTTTAATGTGATGTCAAGCAAGTCTAAAGAGGCAATAAGAGGCAAAACAGAAAGGGTAGATAATGTTTTGGGACCATAGTTTATACAGCAGTCATTTTCCATACTGTTACCGTGGGTAAAAATTGCCTGAACAACAGCTGGTTCCCCAGTTCAGTGGTGCATTTTGGTAGCTGAATGATTGATAGCTGTTCTGAATTGCAGGTGTTCAACAAGTTACAACCTCTTTCTCACAGATATGATTAGTCTGAATAATGACACAGTCAGATCTTCTGCTGAAGAAGGACTAATGAGGAGTCCTAGAAGGAATTTTCTCATCTTATGGGGTCTTTTAACCCCAAATTAGCATCATAAAAACATTTCCCAATGACCAGATCACAATTTACACAGTCAAAATGAACTGCCTGTCATTGTGGTATATGTAAACATCCAGTAATTTTTCTTGATTTTTTGTTCTCTAACAAGCTTCAAATCCTAGGAAACTGCACATGACGCAGCATTGTTCAAGGTACAATATGTACTATTGACTTTCTTCTTTGGCTGGAGATTTAAATGTCTGGAGGTATAAAAACCTGAACAGGGCAGCCTGGGCAGAGACCCACACAGATTCCTCCTGAGCACCACTGTGATCATCTAAGCGGATATTCATTGTCATCAGTCAGTGTCTAAGTGTCTGTCTGATGGCGAAGTCCATCTTTGTGTGGCATGAAAATCGACGAATCGCTGCCAGAGCACTGGTGTAGCAAGGCAGGCATGGAAAAAACAACAGGCTTCAAACTTTACAAGGATATAACATCCATGACATCCATGGAGGAGGAAAATGTCAGATTAGTTGATGATATTTCATTTGTATTCATTAATACTTGGCGTTCTCTTCCATGGTGGTTAGGCTGTCCAGTGGTGTTGCATTAGCATTAGCATTAGCATCAGTTTGAGAATTAGCAGTAGTTTGAGAAGATGTGGTGGAGCTTCACATGACTCACTGGAAGCATATGCTCATCTTAACTTTCCCAGTGTTGCTGGTATCGTGTGAGTCCAAGCTAGTGGGTGAAATTGGGAATAAATGACTGAATTGGGAAGTAAATTGGTGAACTCAATTATCTACAAAAGAGCAGATGTCAGGATATTTTCACTCAAATTACATATTAGAATGACTAAAATGTTTTCAAACATTACTGATTGGTTAAATAATTAGAAGTAAATCTCATTTGATTAATCATTTTAAATAGATTTCAGTACCCAACGCAGTACACAGTAATATATTTTAATTAATGTGTAACTAAATTTTCTCCAACTTTTCTTTTCGTAATCTTTAGACAGTTGTCAAAATAAAAGTTTAATAATAAAACAGATTTCACAAAATACAATATTTTGCAATTATAATCTCACCAAGGCAGGCAAGAGATATTTTACCTTTTTGATGTTTGGCAACAGTTCAATTTAAAAAGCAAAAAATATATATTGGTGATTTGAAACAGATATGTAGACATAGTAGCAGTAATGGTATTCAGGGTAAAATTGCCAATAAAAAATAAAAAATAAAAACATTCAAGAAAAATGAAAAATATATCTTGAAACAATTGCATGAAGTCCAAGTGACCTGCTGTATGATATGAATATTGATATGAGTATTGTTGATGTGTGTAATGACCATTTATAGACATAGACTTGAATAGCATGGTATAACGATTATAGGGCACAGTCTAGGTGAACACTTACTATTTGTTTGGTGTAATTGCCGTAAACATAAACGTAAACGTATTTTGAGTGCCTGATATCAAGGCCTTCAATTTGGGGAAGAGTCTGGTGTGACATAAAGTGTGCCTCAAAGGTAAAAAATTCTCTCTTGATTTCCATAAAGATGGAGCTGATGATCTCCAAGGACTGACATGGCTGAACAAGTTTTCCATCTCAAGATATTGAGGTGACAATAACAGGCTGCACAATTCCCATGATAGTGTCGGAAAAACTGATGGCAAGCTACATGGCTCCATTGCTTTCCCATTCAGGAGAGGGATATTGTGGATCTAATGGATTATCCTGGTAAAGATGGAACTCAGTAGAGGCAATGTGTTTGAATTTCTTCTGAAAGACTTCGGGTATGCAAAAACTAAGCTACAGGCCACTTTCATCAAGGTCATCATGGCACAACCACATAAACATTGATATGAGCAGTATTTCCCATTCATTTACAGCATTTAGCAGAAGCTTTTATCCAAAGCGTCAATACCTTAAATAGAGGGCACAGTCTCCCTAGAACATCTTGGGGTTAAGGGTATTGTTCAGGAACCCAATGGTGGTTTGCTGAAGGTAGGATTCAAACCCATGACCTCCAGAGTCCAGTATCCATTCCTGTGGAACCATCCGCAAGAAACATCCATTTGTTGTTCCTGCAGACAGTCTATAGCAAGTTATCGGAGTATAAGCTATGGGAAATATGACATGTTGTTTATTGCTCTTGTCCCAAATTTCAGTTTTTTTTGAAGAAAAGCAGCCTTTTAAAACAAATAAACAAAAAACGCCTGGAAAATTGTTGTGTAAAATTAAAACAAGAAAGCTGTGGCAGCTGGTGGCCTAGTGGTTAGGGTGTTCGCACTGCATACAGAAAGATGTGGGTTCATTTCCCAAGACTGCTAAGCACTACTGTGGCACACTGAGGAAGGTACTGTCCCCACACACCGCTCCCCGGTTGCTGTGTTCCTGGCTGTCCGCTGCTTCACTTGGTGAATGGGTTAAATACAGAGGAAGAATTTCGTGCTGTTCACACTGTGTGCCATTCACGTATGGTCACTTTCAAAATGTGGAGTTTTTTATTAAACTTTCCCACATGTGGCCAAATATTTGTCTCTCAAAAACTGAAGAAGAGCAAGGATTTGGATGAAAATATGTATGCACAATATGTATCTTCTTCTTCTTCTTCTTCTTCTTCTTCTTCTTCTTCCTCTTCTTCTTCTTCTTCTTCTCCCTCTTCTTCTGCCTGTTAGCTACAGTGAACAAAACTTTTTTATATAACTGATCCAGGCTGGTCAAGAGTGACTCAGCATGCTGCTTCTATTTTTCAGACAGACTTGCAGCTGTAGTCTGTAGTATTTTACAGTCAGGTGGTTTAGAGTTTGACATTTCTGTCTGATGTAGTTGACAATTTTTGCAGCCAGAAAGGCAGAATAAAAGCATGTTGTGGTTTATTGGACAAAAGTGATGTTTGATGGACTGTGTGGCAGACTGAATGAATGTGTTCCACGATGAGCCTTTTTTTCCTTGGGACTGAATGTGCAGGTGCCACATAATAGAGGCTGAAGGAAATTAGTTACTGGATAATGCTTCACCTGTGCAGTGTTTGTTGGAACACAGATCAGTTCAGACAAATACCAAGGCTGACCTCAAACTTCAGTTACTTCCCATGTGAACTATATGGTTGTGTGAAAGTTAGTTAGATATTACTTGAGTTTCAAGGCCAGCTGGCAAAGTGAAAATTGACATACTGTTCGAAGGAAAATCCATTTCTGTTTGACCTAATCTCTAATCCACTGTATTTGTAGGATACAGTCAAAGACAATGAAGAGCTGGTAAAGTTGAGTTGACAAAGCCAGCTAATAATGCATGAAGAACAGTTAAAATGTTGTTTAAAGTTTTTTGGTTGAAAATTGTTTAATTTAGTTGTTTGCTACATTTTTTGCTGTTCCAGACAGTTGCCAAATATTTTGTGGTCATCAGCATTCCACCTGATTACCTTGAATATCAAAAAACCAAACCCACGTTTTGTTTTATTTTTGTTTTGTTTTGCGCACAAACACCACGGCATTATTACTTTTAGAAAATAAGGAATAATTTTGAAAAATGAAGAAATAAAGGGAACTGTCTATCAAACTTCAGAATTGAAGGTTACTGGTAGGTTTTTATTTGTATTACATACCTGAATTATAACAAATAAGGCAGAACAACAGAAAAACAGAATCTGGTCAGAGCATTGAGCTGACAGTCTTCGCAATAGTAGGCCAAAAATAGGCCAAAATAAAGTAGGGCAAAATTTACAACATTTTCATTTTATTTTATTTTAGTTTGACAACATGTCTTCAATTTTGCTCAGGAGCTGCAAGATTATTCCATCCCGCTGCATGAACTTTGTCCATACAATTGATCAAGTAAATTTGGGCCAAAGTTAAAACTGATTTTCAACAAGCAATTGCCTAAATGTGTCCCTGTTGTCAGTTTGAAACTCAGTGATGGAGCAAAGGGGCTTCAGAACCATTTGCCTGTGTGATATGCATGAATACTCACAACTGAGGGAAAATAATCAAATGAGGGTATTAGACTCGTGATGTTTGAGAAAACTTAGCGTGGTGATTCAAAGGGTTTTGGTTAAATCTTGAGGGAGCATTATTACGTAATTGAACTGATGTTGGTCTCACACATCTCAGCTTTGTGTCAATATTGAGATCAGCCAAGTGAAACTAGATGGCACGTTGAGCCAGGGAACAAGAGCTCGGGACCAAAATAAAATGCCACTTGTCCTCATGCCAGGGTAAATGCCAGGCACAAACAGAGCCTGAGGCTGAAATCATCAACTTGGCTCACAGCGGGCTTGTGCCTTGCAGCAGCAGAGGAGCCATCATGCTCTCCACCTAACAATGGAATGACTTTGTCATGGTTCCATTCTTCTCTGAAGAAGGCGCTGAAACTTCAAAGTGTTTAATTCAAAGTGTTGAGCTCATGGAGAAGCTCTTTTCGATTCTTCTTTTCTCTAGCATTCACCGAGAATGCACTGGGATAAAACAAAAGAGTTCAGAATGGTAAAATGTCACAAGTGGCATCTAAGTCAAGGGTTTATGGGCCTCAAAGCCCATGCAAATGGTTTCAAGTGTTTGAACATTTGTTTCAATGTTAAGTTATGATTCAGAGTACACATTTACCAGTGTACATAAAATATTATATACACGCTTTTCAAGGCACTCAGTGATGCCTTACAAGGCCAAACAAAATAACAATATGTAAAAGAATTAAGACAATGAAATATAATAATTACTTAATAGGGTACATTAATTAAAACTGGGGTAAAACAGAATATGAAACTTTAAAAAGACATGGTTTAAAGGTAGAAAGTGAATCGCTGTTGCGGATATCATGTTCCACAGGCTAGGAGCAACCAGGCTGAGGGCTCTTAAGCCCATGGTAGTTAAGTGGGCAGAAGGTGCTTCACTTGGTGAATGGGTTAAATGTAGAAGTATTTCGTGCTGTTCACACTGTGTGCTGTGATGTGTTCATGTATGACAGAATGGTCACTTTACAAAAGTAAGCAGTAAAATCTTAAAATCAATACGATATTTGAAAGGAAGCCAGTGGAGCTGCTGGCTGCTGGAGGACAGGGGTATTGTGTTCAATGGAGGACATTCTGGTAATAATATATTTTCCGTTTGCTAAATCAAAGGTTAAGGGTTCTCGAGGATCGTGGCAGCTGGGGGCACCTGCCATTCCAAAAGCCTGATACATTATTCAACAGCCAATCTGAATTATGTGTTGTTTGGAATTTTGAAATTTCATGCAGGCCTGGTGAAGCAGACGTGAAAGGTTGATTGTTCAGAGGGAAATGTGTTGTATTTCATCCCACTCTAATCATTCCATTGGAGACGGCTCATAGCTCAAAAGACACATTCATGAAAGTGATGATACCAAGTAAAGCATACAGCTGTGGTCGCCAACCCTCGTCTGGGAGATTTACCCTCTGCCATATTTAGTTCCAGCCTGCGTTTCGCATCCCCTTATTTACTGCTCTAGCCAATCAGGGACCTCTGAAGAAGTTCATTAGCATGTTGCGGATTGTGGCTGGAACTCTACTATAGAATGTAGACTTACAGGATCAGGGTTGGTGACCACGTATTCTTACTTCATACACTGCTACATTTGAGGATCTTTTCAAAAATACTTCTATGAATATATTGGCTGGATTGCCAGCACTAAAGGTTTTGCAGGTTTATTGAGGGAAAACCAATATGTGCAGATGTCGGATGCCATATCAACAACAGTGTTTGTATCCTATTAAAAACAGGTATAATAAGTATTTATAGAAATAACACAGTGCTTGTTTAGTGCAGTAGGTAAAACTGTTACACACAAAGTAGCAGACTGGCATTTGATTCCCTGCCCAGTAAGGGACTAGACTTACTTGGTTGAAAATATAATTTGCTCTGGATAAGAATGTCAGTGAGATGGTTTTTACGTGGTGAAATATTAAAATCATTGTCTCTTCTGTTTTTATTCATATTATTCTGTTTTTATTGTATTACTTAAAGCAGGGATTCGGGAGAACTAGTGTCAAGCACAGTTTAGTGATCTCCCTTCTCAGGCACATCTGGTCTAACTCAACTGTGCTGGACATCAGACCTCCAGGACCAGTATTGGGCACCCCTGGCTTAAAATACAGGTGAACTGTCTTTTCTGCGCTTCCCCAAACTTTCAATGTAAGAGATGTCCTGGGCTCAACTGTAGTCTGGTCATGTCGGGACACATCTGACATTCCTTGGTGTCAGAGAGAGAGATGAAGGTTATGAATATGGATGGAATGAATTGCTTAAGCGTATTGTCATTTACTGTCAGCGGAGAGTTTGTCTTTATATTTTCTTATTTATTTCTCCTCTGCCTGCTGTGTTATTTTCTATTTGACTTTCACTTTGCTTGGATGATTTCCTTTTCTCTGCCTGCTGAGTGTCACTAAATGTCTTTAAATTGGTGGGTTTGGAGAAGCTTGGCTTTAATCAAAAGTCTCTCTATCTCTCTCTCTATTTCTCTCTTTATCTGTCTCTCTCTCTCTCTCTCTCTCTCTCTCTTTCTCTCAGCCAGATGACAGAGTTCAAACACCAGACTTTAGAAATGTTTGTCTACTTTTGAGGACTGCTGAACATTCTTAAATACACAAATATGTAGGTGCTATATATACATATATATGGGTTTATTTAAAATGCAATAATGTTCCACTGAAAGAACAATGTGTGTGTGTGTGTGTGTGTGTGTGTATGAAGAGCTCTTTTCCAAAATCCATAAATCCATTTTGATAGTTTTCAGGAAAATGACATTTTTACCTAGACTCACACATACGGTTGGTTAGAAATGGCATCATGATGTACATCTTAAACAAGGAAATATAGTGATTTGACATGAAATGTTGATGGAGCAGTGAATTGGTTCAGTGCAGATCAAAATTGCATGACAAAGTCATTTTTTTTTTATTTGGCTTTTATTGCGTTTTGGAAAAGAGCTCTTCATATATATATATATGAATCATTTACATCCATCAGTCTTATAGGCGAAGCAAAATCAGCCCGTTTAAAGAAAGGG
>JBBPCY010093767.1:0-21973 GCA_037974405.1 Brachyalestes nurse
AGCATTTCTTGACAGCAATATCAGTATGCAATCGCTGTTCTCAGTTGTTGGTGTTTCGGAGGATGACGGGTATGATAAGGTATGCCTTGTTGATGAACTCCACACTTAGTAGGCGTCTTGAATAGGACATGCCAAATTGAATATTATTTGAATTATACATACTGTATAACAGACATTTTGTTGCTTGCTGTGTACTGCTGCTATGTCAGTTATTATAACACATCAAGAGAGGCTTTGCTATGGGAGCGTGTTTACTGCTATGATTGGTTTGGGGTCTTGGTTACCCCTCTAGCTAGCCCCTCCACCTCTCTAGTCCTTCACCGGACAGCATTCTTGGCTGGTAGACTATGTCTTTGCTTTGGAGTATGCCTGTCTACATATTTAATAGTTTTTTTTATGACTTGTTTTTATGGTCTTGGTCTCGACTCGGTCTCGATTCCTGAAAGACTCTGTCTCGACTCGGTCTTGCTTCCTCAAAGACTCGGTCTTGACTCGGTCTCGACTGCATTTGAAAACCAATGGTCTTGGTCTCGACTTGGTCTCGACCCTTCAAAGACTCTGTCTTGACTCGGTCTCGGCATAGGCGGTCTCGTCCCCATCACTAATTTGCTGCAGTACACTAAATTAGCTGGGTTGCACATGATTTTTTCTTTTGCTTTGTGTTCATTGGGAACTTTGTCTCAGTGAAGAAATAGCAGCAAAAGCTATAGCAAAAAGCAGCCAATGCGGAAAACAAAAGGCTGGATGATGGATTAAGCTCCTTCCCCAAACACAGCACTCGGAGGCAAAAAAATGATGTATAAGGGTGCGTGTGCATATGTTTTGCTGAATAATGTCACAAGCTAAACTGGAACAGAGAGTTGGATGGTGTTGCTATGGCAATACCTGATGAAAGGGAGGCTCGGGATACAGCGATTGATGGTGTGGCTGAGCCTGTTCGATATCGTCCACTGGGGATTTTATCAGGAATGCTGTCACTGCTGTGATGACTGGACACACTCTCAGCCCCATCAGGCTTCTCACACACATACACACATACACACAGTGTAAATGTTTGTGTGCTGTACAAACAATAACGTCTGTATGTGGTGGGGTGTAACGGCAGTTACCCTTTTCCTCCTTTCAGCCCGTGTTGGTGAGCGGCCCGGTTGTGAGCGCAGGTTGTTGGGTGTGGTTGGTAGCCCTGACGACTCCACAGCCAGTGTTTTTGTACTGAGACACACAGACATTGGATGACAAATACGTTTTGCAAATACGACTGCATGGCTTCATTACAGAGCATAATTAAACCTGTTTAGAACAGTATGGATTTGAAATCATATCTATACAGTCATTTTTAAACTGCGGCACTAATGGCTATTTTTGTCTGAAATGGAAAAAACTCATCAGGAAAAAAACTATGTCGTGACATAGTAAAACATTTCTTAAGGTTTTTTGGTATATTTTATAGTTTTTTAACATGACCTTATTGCCACATGCACTCCCAGTTTCATTACTACTAGCAGTGTTAGTATTAACATGAGAGTGTTAGAACATAAAAACATTTGTAGTGTAATCATTTCCTAAAACATGTGATTAGGAAACAGTGATGAAGGCTACACATGTAACACAAATAACACCTCTTACACTTTCTTTTTGCCTACGTGTCGACCCACACTCTTCTCAGACTGTGGTGTGGAAGATTGCCCAGACTGCGGCGTGGAAGGCCGATCCAGACTTGATATGGAAGCCTTTCTCTGTGCAGAAGCTCCAAACAAAAACAGACATAAATATGACTGAAAACTTTAAATTTCAAGCAGTTTCTTTTAATATTGAATAGACAAAATCCAGGAATTGCGCAACGAGTGCAAAGTACACAGTGATAGTTTCATTTGTGGGTCATGTCTGACTCACCTGGTGGACTCCTAAGAATGGACTGTTTGATCACATCACTGCTTGGAACTGGTATGTTGTTGAAGCGTTTGGCTCGTTCTTCTAGAAACCACTCCCCTGTGACCACTTTCAGCTCCCTGTGGAAAGTGATCACTCACAGCTCAACAACGTAATGACACAATACATCTGAGTTCGGAGGTATTTCTTGGTTACTGTGTGGATTTTTGCAGAAAAGAAACTGTCGGTGTGAATATGAATATGAATATGAATTCAAAATAATATTTAAAACAGTGGTTAAAAATGTCCTTTTCTCTGGCATGTTTCTGTTCTGGCTCTTCTGCAACAAGGAGTAAGTGTGACTATTTTAACTGTACACTATTTTAAATTAACCCTAAAATAAAGGAAGGAAGACATCAGCTTTTCTCGTATTTATTTTTGTTTGTGTGTGAGAACTGGTACATTGCTCACTGATCAGTCATAACATTGAGCTTGGGCTGTTTCCTGTTCATTTTAATTTTGGAACAAATTTCAGAACATTTTGGAGAAATTTCAATCTGGCTTCAGAAATAAACACAGTACAGAACCAGCACTTCTCTGGGATACAAATTTTAATGGATGAAGATTCAGGGATCATCTTGATACCTTTCCTCCTAAACTTGGGTGCTGCATTTGACACTGATCATGCCATTGTGATCAGTAGGTTAAAACAGTGGGTAGAAAACCCCAGAACTGCACTATCATGGATTATAGTTATCATAGTTATCTAAGCAAATGTGTGCACTTACTGTTACTAAGAGGTTTCCTTGCCCTCTGTGCTTACATGTAGGGTTCCTACGTCTGATTTTATTTTCTCCACTCTATCTTCTTTTCTGACATGTCATGCAGCGAGATGACATTAACTTTCACTGTTACACTGATGTTTTACAACCTTATCTGTCTCTGGATCCACACCATGTGGCTAATGTATCTGTGCTTCCTGCCTCTATTAATGATGTGAGAACTGGCAGTCCTATAACTTTCTTCAGCTAAATACTGTTGCTACAGAGATTTTAGTAATTCGGTGGAATGGAGCTCATGTGAAACAGGTTTTGGGGCCATTGGCACTTAATATCAAACCAGTGTCTTAGGATTTAGGAGTAATCTCCAACTCTGAACATAATACTAATAACCTGGTATAGACTCGCTTTATTCAACTGAGAAATATTGTGAAGGAGCATCTCTATCCTCTAATGACACAGAACAAATCCTACATGCTTTTATTTAATCTGTCAGGTCTTTTGTAATGCCTAATTTTCTACACCGAATCAAATTGCTCGTCTTTAGTTGGTACAGAATGCTGCAGCTAGACCACTTACATGACCAAGGGTTTGTGAGTGTTTTACCCCAGTTTTCGCTTCACTTCACCGGCTACCAGTTAAAATCAGAATTTATTTGAAAATGTATTGATCACTTTTAAAACCTTACATGACCTGACTCCAGAGTATTTATCTGAGTAACTAGTACCTAACAGCTAGACTCCTACAATCATCTGGCCAAAGCTTGCTGTCATATCTATGTCTCATATGTCCCATTTCTATGTCTCATTTAAAAAAATATTTTCATCATTTATTATTATTTTAAATTGTGTTTGTATTGTCAGTTGTGATTTGAATATGCTTCCTAACTTGTTTATTAACGTTAAATGTGCCTCTTATTTTATTATGATATACAGCACTTTGTGCCACCTGGCTTGAAAAGATGTATACAAATAAAGGTATTGTTAGTAGCCCTTTAGAACTCAGTGTGTATTAGGAAAATCTAATTTCAACAAATAAAAAAAGTGTAAATCAGTCTAAAACTAGTGTTTGTTCCCCTACACGCTCGTCGTTTGAGGCTCTTTCTCTCGGCGTGCCTTCACTCGGCCACTCTCCAGACCCCCTCTCTCTGTGGGTAGTCTCCTTCCACTTGTGGGCGGAGGCTATCCTGAAAGTTCTCCCGGGTTCATAGATTTTGTGGGATTTTGTTTTCATTTCTAAGACCTAAAATAAAAGAAATTTTGTGGACATCTGCATGTGGCGTCATTTTTAAAACCCCAGTAGCAGTTATTATTATTATTACATGTTTTTAAGATTACAATAACTTTGGTTCTATGTGACATAGGAACACAAAACAAAGCTCAGCATGAGTCTGACACCTCGAGCATCACACATTAACTGGGGGAACTTCCATATAAGGAGTTGTTAGACGATGATTAACCATTTGTTGCGCTGCTGGCATGGATCCGTGCCACTGGTGTTCTAAGGGTCAATATTCTCTCATAAATTTCCTCTGGGTGCTCCAGTTTTCTCCAGTAATAAAGACACTCATGCTAGGATTCTGGCAGTGACCTTGACCAAGGCACTGGCAAGAAGAGCTGGAGTTGGACCCTGGGTGCCAGTGCCAGCTGCTCACTGCTCATAGTGTGTACGCTTACTGGTGTGAGGATGGGTTAAATGCAGAGACTGCATTTCACTGATCACTGGCCAGTGTGAGTGTGGCTAATAAAGTACTTCTACCTCTTCTGCATGTTTTTCCGATTACTATTGGTCATTTGTGTTGGAAGGATGGCACATTTTTTCTCCATGTTGATATAAAACAATACTTACAACTTGGGTGGAGTGGGCAGGTTATGAGGTTGTGTGAAATGCTATCTTAAAAATATATAGAGGAAACTTTGACCCACATTTGTCTGTGAAAGTTGTGTGAAGGTAAAATTAAGTGGAATTAGAGACCTGACATGACAAATAATTGACTACAAAAAAATCGGTGAGCATATTCCAGGATGACTCACGCAGTCTTGGCGCAAACACTGCACTTGTTGTGGCTGCTGTTCGGGGACACGGTTGTGCAGAAGCTGCAGACGCGTCGCTGGCAGTCCTCACAAACGCTGCCTCTCTGTAGGATAAGGCCCAGACCACGCAGACACACACCACACTCGCGCTGCTCTGGGTTGCTGCGTCGGCCACCCCGCTTTAATTCAAGCAGCTCATTCTTTAGCTTCCTGTACAGACAGAGAAATCAGTCACTGTTTTCACAGTTTAATAACAAACTAAAAGCATGCAATCAGTAAACCTCAGCTTAAAAATAGATAATAAAATACCCATAATACAATAACTAGGTGAGGAGACTGATGATCAGTTAATAGGGAATTAAAAATTACAAAAAATACAGCACAGAAAAATGTACCTGGGAGTATATATATATGGGAGTGTTGATACAGGGTAGGTGTACTTAATGAAATGGAAGACAAGTTAGTGCTTAGTGCAAGCAGTACCATTCGAGATGCCATTTTGTTTCGAGTCCTCATGTTTACCACAGAATTCTGAATCAATAAATGCCTCGACACCTCTTCTTTTGCATTCAATCTGTACAGAAGACCCCAAGGAATCGCCACAGAACCGATTTTTCAGCTAAGGGTTCACCATTGTCCAAAACTAAAAACACACTCCGCCCAGCTGGTCAAAATCGCACAGAAACTCGGCCAAAACACAACAAAACTCTTACAAACAAACTCCTCAGCAGTTTTATCACAACCAGCCAGCTTATAGACACTTATAAAGCGAAGTGTCATAATTCCCTTTTACTTACATTAGAAGAAATTCAGCTCAGACACGCACGCCTCTCCCAGCACGTCTCTTCGGACAGTCGCTCCTATTTCCCCTTGAAATTCTTATTTCTTATTATCCCCATCAAATGTCCTCAAATATCCTGAAATATCCTGAATTTGGTCTTTTGTTTGTTTTTTCCTTTGTTTGAGCCTAAGAAATCGACCCAGACACTCAAACGCACATGAGGCACTGAGAGCGCTCGACTGACCTGAGAGCAGTCTTGGCTCATTTATAAGCTATTGGTTACTGCCTGAAATTGACGTGAAAATACACCAATCACAGTGTAAAACTCTGGGAGTTGGAAGGGGTGTGTCGCGATTCTGCCTTCTCACACCGCGACACAGGTTAGTGGATCTGACTGTCGCGATTTCAGTTGAATATCGCATATCGTTACAGCCCTACCGATAACCCATTAAAATCCCAAATTCAAAAAAATGTACAATTTGTGACAAAAATCTAAGCTATTTTTATGTAAAATGCCACTGAACTATCAATATGTGTGTGTTGTGGCGGGCTGCATTTTTCTTGCAGACCTAAAGCTCTTGACTTTTGATTCCCGAAACCTTTAATTAGGGCTGGGCCACATGGCAAACATATACCATGATAATTTAAAACGTTTTCATGACTCAATACATCACCATAATTTTCTTTCCATCTCTTAAGTTTAAAAACAGACAAAATAGAGCCTGCCATAAAAATTACGAACTCGCTGCTCAGTGTTAAATGTTTTTTATAAGATAAGATAACCCTACAGGTGGTAAATTTGTTCAGTCATTTATTAGGGAGGAATTAAACAGACAAAAAAAGAATAAAAAATAGGAAAAAGAAGAAAAACGCTTGACAATGAACCAGAGCTTCCGTAACAGGCTGACACCCAGTAACGTCCTTTCATACACTGCACTCCACTGATTACAGTCTCTTTGTAAGAAAACATGAAGTATTTCAGAAATGCTGACAGTGTCCTTATTGTGACATAATTTTTAACATTAAAAATACCAACTTACTTCCTAGCTCTATCTGATAGGATTCCCAGTCCACAGTAAAGTGCAGTGTTTTCCAACACTGAATCTGGAGGTGCACTGCCCAGCACTATTCCTTGCTTTAACAGTTCCACTTAAACTCCTGTTTTTAATGAGATAATTTGTTGGTTCAAATGTGTTAGAGTGGAGAAAACACTAAAATAAGCAGAGAGGCTCACCTCCAGGGACAAGGGTTGGGAAACACTGCTATAGAAGATAAAGCAGAAATCAAAATGAAGGTACCGTATTCGTTTCTCCTCTCGCTTTCGGAGTTTCTCGTCTTTCTGCAGGACACTGAGGATCGCCTCCCGCTCATGCTCCAGGAGGAACGACAGGTTGAGAACCTCTGACGTCTTGGCCATGACAGCTCAGATGTTGATGTTTAGTCACAGGGCTTAAATACAGAGGCCCCACTGGTCAGTTAGCTGAATCATAGAGCCAATCACAGCTCATTTCTAACATGTGCCTCAATATTTAAGGGTACTCCTTGGTGTAAGAAGTTCTTCAGGTCATGTGATTCATCCCAAATCTTCTGTAACTCGTTGAGCGCTGATTGAAAGTTGGCTCTCTGGCTCTGTGCCCCTTTTTTCATCTGTAGACATCTGTAGTCATTCTGTCCAATCAGAAATAATCTTAGTCAATACATAATCAATGTTTTTTTTATAGATGTACAACTAACTACGAACAAATACAGTAATCCCCCAGTTTTACGCGGCTCCGCAGTCGCGGATTCAGGCACACGCTGGTTTTTTCTGAGAACCGAACTCTCCACAAATACACGAAAATAACGCAGAAACTACAAAATATCCTACAAATAACTTTATATATTTATATAGGGTTTTAGAGCTAAATTATGAAGAACAATATAATTTACTAATTTTGTAACAAATATTAATGTAAATTCACCTAAAAGTCAGTATCCCACTGTCTGTCCAGGTTTGAACACATAAGCATAGGCAGAGCTGGGCTTTAGCACCACCAAGCCAACAGCCATGAAACTACACATCAGTAAGTCCGACATTATAGAGCTCCGGAAAAAAATAAGAGACTGCTGCAATTTATTTTGAAATCAGCTTCTCTATGAGTGACAACCATTCTATGCCAGTGTCTGTTAAATTCCTACTCAAGCACCTCATTCTGCTTTATGAGGTACTGATTACTGATCACCTGAATCAGATCTTATTTAATGAGGAAAAGTATAAAAAACACTGCTGTAATCAACACTCTCCTCTTGCAATGCGACCAGTTAAATGGCAAAACACTACTAGCAGTGCATCAAAGGTCATTATTGCCATTTTGTTTAAGAGTAAACAAGAGATTTGTTTCCTTTTAATTATTCAAGTTCTCTAAACACTGCATCATTTCTCTTATTTTGATGTTTTGTAATTTACTGCATAATGATGCTTTAAAGAACAACATTTTTATTTGGAAATTAGGAGAAATATTGTCAGCAGTTCTTAAAAACTAAGGCAAAGCTGTTGAGTTCAATATTTGCACCTATTAAAGATAAAACAAAGATAAGACATTTTTGCAGTGCTCTCTTATTTTTTTTCCAGAGCAGCATAACTGCACAATCAGCTTATAAAAAACATCCAACACTTCTTAGCAAATGTCATCATTCTAAGCAATACAGACAGAAAAATACAGCACACAAGTCTGATGTAAAAGCCCTTCGCCTTCCTAAACATCTTGTCTTGTTAAACACCTTGTCCTATTTAAGATTTAGGAATGGCAGTAAATAACTGAGTAACCACACAGAGGCTTGTGTACTGTGGTGAATGTACGGTGCTTCTTTATTGACAGGAGTAATGCCATGCAGATCCATCATAATTTCCTGCTTTACGCTCTGAAACCTACTGATTTAAACAGCATGACAGTCTTGCCAAGGCTTATAAGGAGGCTTGACAGTGTATGTGTTTGTATGTGTGTGTGTTTTCTCAGTTGGGTATTTTGATTGTTTTGTAAGAAATATTGTTATAACAGAGGCTGATGCTTCTTCTCAAAAGCTGCTCAACATAATCAGGACATTCTAATTCTACTTGTCCATGAATGCAATCACACAGACATATACATGCACACAATCACACAAACAGACACAGCCTCCCTGCCTCTCAGAGGTGACAACTCTGATCAGTGTTACATCAGTGCAAATAAAAGTGGGGCTGGTTGCTTTGTGTGTGTTTGAGTGTGTAGGATCAAGATCTCTCTTAATCCATGTCCAGGAGTCACCGCACATGTCCAACACCCCCCCACCCCCTTTTTCTGTCTTTTTCTGTCTTTTCAGTGTAGTCCAGATTCCTTGTTTTTTTCCCTCCGAAAAGCAAGTCTGGAATTTTGGGACCAACAAAACAAGAGCTAAAGATCTTTAATGCCCCCTGTTCTGTGAATTACAGCCAGCCCCACATTTTTAGGATCACCAAATGGTCTGGGGGGGCAAAGGGCTCAGGATGGCCAGACGTGTAGGCACCGACAGTCCTCTAGGGACACCCTCTCATTCCTTCACCCATGTACCCCCACCTCACCTGACTGCCACAAGGACAGAGACTATGTATTCCTTTAAGATTTCACATAGACTAATTTCTTCAGTTTCTGTGTTTTCACCATCACTGGAATTTGTAAATGTGTTTTCTTTGATAAGTCATTTTTCAGTTCATATTATCAGGTGTTTTGAGTTGTGTTGAGTGACTGTGTTTGGTTATTGGTTGGTTTGGGGGTTGTGGGTGTATTTAAGGGGTGGTTTGTTCACGGTTTGGTTGCGGGTTCTTCCTCACATTAAGTCTGGGTGTTTCAGTGATTCTATGTTAAAGGAAAACGTATTGGCCCTCGAGCCTGTTTCTGTTTATTGAGTGTGTGTGAATAAAAACAAGAAATCAAGATGGAACTGTGTCTGTGCGCCTCCTGCCTCGCACCCAGACACCCCGCCGTAACAAATACATAATAATATATGTGAAAGTAAAGCATAATACTGAAGTTGAAACTATATGTGATTTTAAAGTGGTCTTTTCAGTTCCAGGTAAAAATATCCACCTCTTCTTTCTTCCCTCTACAGAGTGTCAAGTTTATCTCAACACTCCCTATCTTTGTCTTTTGGCTCTTCATAAAATAATAATTGCAACTGCAATATTAAAGCATGTTGCTTGTCTCAGTGGGTTGTAATCAGTGAGGGAATGGCTCAAGGCTTCCAAAATGACAGCAGGAAGGAAGATGCAAGGGTAGTGATTTATTTCTGGGAAGATCAGGAAAGAGAATACAAGAGATTTTCAGTGGTAGCACAGACTTACAACAATGTTGAAGGCTAATGGGACATAAAAACATTAATACCAGAAGAGCACATAAAATAAACATGCTAGTGTCACGGCCTAGCATGCCGTGCCCTCCGCTATCTGGGTTGCTGGAGTGCTGAGCCTGGAACCTCCCTCTCTTGTTTTGGTTTCTTTCACTCACCTGATTCCCTACGGCTGTTCTGCATTCCTCTCTCTTTCTAAAAATACCCAGCCTGAACTTGAATCTAGCATCAATTCTCCATTATACCTACTGACTAGCGTAGCATGTTATTTGATAGTTTTTGTGTGTCCCCTCTTAAACAGAGTGGACGGAAGCAGTCCCTCTTCTGACACTGACCAGGTTGACCTAAGCAGCTGAACCTTGTGTTTCCTGAGCTTCCCTCCTCTTTACCACAGTGGATTTCAAGGAGTCTTCTGAAAATGTTTGTGTTTTATTGTTTGGCTAAAGCAAAATTGTTCTGGGGCGGTTTCTGTTTGGCTTTTTATCTGAATCTTCATGATCAGAGTCTCCTGTGTTTGCATTTCTCGCCAAGACTCCTGAAGTAATGAGTACCTCCTATGAGTGTGTAATTTGCCAGGGACAAATGGCAGCTAGTTCTCTTATGACTGCAGTTTCTATCATTTTAGATTGCCGAAACAGGGTCATCCTTGTAAACTACATATTCACAAAGCAGTGAAATGATGACGAGGCATTTGATCTTGAATTACATAACAGCATGATTGAATAGGAAAATAGAACTGAACTGAAAAAAAAATTAAATGGGTTGTTTAAAGAAAGCTGTTCTGGCACAAATGTTTAAATAACCCTTGACAATCACAGTAATGAAGCAGCACAATTCAGGTAACTCTCCTTCTTTTACACACACCCACACACCCTTGCACACACTCAAGGATTATGCCATAAGTGGATTGGCAATGTACCATAGGGCTTAAAAGATAAAGCCCACCCTGAAATTCTTGTAATTGACAGAAACAGGAACTCTTCCTATTTGGCAGACAGGAACTGCACCATGTGAGCAGGACAGACACACATGCTAATTCCACTCAGCCACACTCTGGACACCCCTCCCTCTGTGGGTTCCTATCATGAAAGTTATCCAAAGATCTTGTGTTTTTTCCGTTTGTTTCTAAGACCTAAAGTAAAATAAATGTGGCCATTTTTGTTCTTTATGGGCGTTTGCCCATGACACTATTTTTAATACCCCAGTAGTAGTTATTATTATTACATGTTTTTAAATTAAATAACTTTGGTTCTTTGGTTATAAAAATAACTTTGGTAGTTGTTTTGCCATATGATGACAATTTACCATTTGTAGAACTTTCAGCACAGATCTATGCAGCTTGCATTCAAATTCACCTGCATAGCTTCCCAATTGTAGTTTCTGATGCAATTAAAAAAAAAACATGATGACATTACATATTTTATTGTCATCATGTTTTTATACAGTGCATAGACACATTCATTCATGCACAATTTTACCACCATTTTTTAAAGGTGTAAAACCATTTATATAAATGTACATACACAGTGTTAAATGTTACAAAGCATTATTTATTTCACAGTCTATACAATACAGTCTATATGTATTAACTGCTGCTGTCGGGACATGCTGAATTTGAAATGTTGTCTTTTCATCACTGTTTTTGATGAATAATACCATAATAATATCATAAGTGAACCTTAAAAAAGTGGAAAATGTAAATATAAGAAAGAAGAAAGGATATGGGTCCTTCCTCTTATGAGTATTGCACTATTATATATACAGCTCCAGCAAAAAAATAAGAGACCAATGCAACTTATATTTAAATCAGCATCTTTATGACAAGCATTCCATGCCAGTGTCTGTTAAATTCCTACACAAGCACCTCATTCTGCTTTATGAGGGACTGATTACTGATCACCTGAATCACATCTTATTTAACAACACTCTCCTCTTGCAATGTGACCAGTTGGATGGCAAAAGACTAATAAAAGTACGTCAAAGGTCATTTCGTTTGAGGAAACAAGAGATTTGTTTTCTTTGAAGTTCTGTAAACACTGCATCATTTCTCTTATCTCTTTGTTGTCATTTCCTTTAAGTTATGCTTTAAAGTCATGTGCAACTGAACCATTTACAGCAGTGGACATCAACCTTCCTCCTGTCGATATACTTCAGCCAACCTACAGCCGACACACTGCCCCTCCCCCTTTACTTAATACTCCAGCCAATCAGGGACTTCCAAATATGTTTGTTAGCCAGGCCTTAGCCTGAACACGTTTGTTAACAAGTTCTGTAGACTGTGGCTTCTCAGAAAGGTAGGTCTACTTGACCAGGGCTGTTACTATACAGGTGCCACTGGTCCAGTTCATCATCACATCTCATTATCAGAGATAGCCACAGCTCTGTGCCAACACTGCTGATTTTAATCTGACTTACCAGTATCAGTACTTCACACAACTTTTACAGTAGGACTGTGAAGCAGATTGGCAGAAAAAAACACCTGTGAGTACAGCGGCAGCGGCGCCAGCCAAATCAAACTCCATGCAGAGTCTCTGAGGTCACATAAACTCAGCAGTGTTTCAAGTACAGCGGCTGGCCCCTCACAAAAAGACCCGGCTGGAATGCATTTAGATCTTCTGTGTGTTTTGTTCCACTTCCAGGAATTGCTCAGCTTTCTGCCGGTGCCTGGGTCTCACGTCTTATACTCTGGTCAGCAAGGAATTTAGACAATGGGGACCTGAGTGAGGGAGGGGGATGTTGAGGATTAAAACAAAAGACTCTCCCACACTATTGTTGGAGCTATGTCCATGAGTGCTTTCACCCTGACCCTAACTCCTGCTAGAATTTAAGAGATTGGCTGGATTTGTTGTCAGTTAGTGTTAGCCAGGTCTTGTGCGAAGGAGGCAGAGTGATGACAAGCGGGAGAAATGAGGGAGCCTGTTCTGGAGAATCAGTTCAACCTTTTCTCTGTAAGATTCCCAGGCCCAAAGTGGGCATGGCCCAAAGGTTTTTGCCTCGACTGGGCTCCCCATGCGCTAACCACCTCTTTCCTTGTCTCTTTCATCACATTGGCAAATGTGGTTTTAGCTATTTCTAGCCAATATTACAGAATTGCACGTAGGGCAGAGAGGCTCCTTTTTACTGACAGAAAGGACTGCTCATAAATATTTGTGGCATCATTCTCCTATGGGTGCAGCCTTTTTCAACTGGGCAGGTGATGCCATAGAGAAGCCTGCTTAAGCTAGAGAAATTAAACATGCCCTTATTTCTGGCCACAAGCCTGCAGGTTAAGTTTGTTCTAGATATGGTGTGGTCGTTTTATTGTAGGTTAAGTAGGTCAGAACTCTAATAGACTACAATAGCTTCTTTTTAAATTATATAAAAAAGATAAAGCCTTGTTATGTTATCCAGTTCTTCTTGGTGTTATCAAGCTACTAGGCTGGGATCTTTGTTATAATCATAATTTGTTGTAGGTACATTATTCAGCTAATCATTTAAACTGTAATTGGTGCTATTGAAGAGCCAATTTCTGTTTTATGAAGTGTTGAAATGTAGTCAAAATCTTTCTTGGAAAAAAAATGTATGTTAACTTTGTATTGTCCTATAATTTCTGTAATAAAATAATTTCAATTTTACACAATAATTCACTTGATACAGTACCTGTCATCATACTGTATTCATTCAAACTAGTACCTAGGCTGCTTTTTTAACTGCACTGTACGTTGTTCTGTGATACTGTATTTTTGTTCTTGGGTTTTTCTTGCTACCTCTCTCTTGTGTTCTTTTTGCACTCTGTGCAGTCCTGTCCTGCCTCCACTGGTGTAGTCTTGTGGTGTCTGTATTTTGTTCTTTATGTTACACCGTGGCTCTGGAGGAACATCGCTTTATTTCACAGTGTACTGTGTTTATGGCTGAAATTACAATAAACCTACTTGACTTGTCTTGATGTCATGCCTCCTGAGAAAAATCAACACCCCATCTTGTTTTGGCTGTCTCCAGGTACAGCTCTGCTCTGGCTCTACTCTCTCAAAGCCACTCACACATACAACGTATCAACAGACTCATTTATACAAATACATAACAGTTTGGACTTGCTTTTTGTGAGATTTTGCCATTTTGTAGTGCAGTACTAAGTCATGTTCTTGATGTCTGTGTGTGTTTGTGCCTTTACTATATGTTCTTGGTTTATGTAATGGATTTACTTTTGCTTCTGTTTTAATACCTGCCTGCTTTAAAGATGATTGAATTTGCCCAAATAAAGCTGCAGCTTGCTTGTCAGGACTATGTTACACTTGACAAACTCCTCAAAATGTGCATTAAATATAATCTGATTCAGAAGTGAAGCCCCCTCTGTATTAAGAACCAAAATAATGAGTTGCTCCGAAACATCATGTCAGGAATCCTTCTACAATTATTGTTCAAATTAAAATGTTGTCAATACTGCATATACAATGTTCAGCAAGACTTACATTTACAAAAAAAAACTAACTCAAAGCAAGACCAGTGTGAAATGCAACATCATTTCAAATCATTTGACTTTCTGTACTGCCTGCACTCTAACCAGAAAGAGAAAGAGAGAGTGCTTTTGTTCTGCTCTCCTTGCGGCGCTGTGCGGCCCTGGTGGGGCAAAACCATATCAAAGCCTCTCGCTCTACCCTCTACGGCTTTCAAGGCACAAAAGCTAATGCGACACATTTTCACTTTGCCATGGCCATAAATAGCAGACAGGCAAGGAGGAATTTAAGACTGGCTGGGTTTTAAAGGAAAAGCCTCAAGCCCTCATTCCAGTGCTGGATGCATGCCTGGTCAGGGCTGCAATGAGGAACTGCCACTTTTCAGCACTGCCCTACAGCAGTTGGCGACCTGCTGAAAACCAGCACTGGGTGCCAGTAGAGATGAGCTGGGCCTAGAAGCTCACAGGAGGAGGAAGGGGCTGGTGTCTTGGGGGTAAAATTCTGGCCTTGGGTTTCAGGCTTTGTAATATTCGAAATCACGCCCAGTCAATCACATCTTATATGACAAGGGAGCATGCACAGACATCATTAATGCAGCAAAGAAAGACTTATCAAGATTACCTTTTAATTTAATAAGTTGCATTTAGGGGTGTAACGATATATCGCGGCACAATATGGCACGATATGTGTCGTCGAGTGTTGCCGATACATTTACGATATGACGACAGTTTAACCCTTTAAGCACCAGGGTTGATTTTTTTTAAAACCTGGATTCTGGATGTTTTAGAAGTCTAACATCATTACTTATACAAGTATGCTGCACTCATTTTCTCGGCAAAGAGGGGCACTTTGTCAAAGAATTTTAAAATATAAAACCTCTCAAGAGTTAAGAAAAGGCATTTGGAGTCTATGTGTCTAAAAAATGTCATTATAGGAGAAACGTATTGTATTATTGTGTCCCCTAACAATTGAGGGTATAACCCCAGTGACAATTTATTAGCCTTGTTTCTGAAAATTAGGGCCTGTACCAATAATGATCATTTGGATTTGATCCAGCTACTGAGCAAGCTGGCAATCTTTTCTTGTCAAGAGACGGGTAATTTGACAGTGTTCTATAATTATTATAATATATTTTGTTATTCTGACATACAATATACATGTCTTCAGTACTGACCAACTGGATGTTTAATTGGATCTGGTTCTGCACTGGGATGTGACATTTGAATGAAAATATTTTGTTAGATATTTCACTTTAGGCACTTCTAGCATATTTTGTTTGTCTCAAAATAAATTTGAAATTTGCATCGTATTTTACAGTATGATATTATTCATATTATAACACAGTAACCCCCCGACAATCGCAGGGGTTTTGTTCCAAGAGAACCCGCAAGAGCTGGGCGGTATGACCAAAAAGCAGAGAAACAGAAGGAGTCTCGGAGCGCACAGGAGTGGAGCAGCGAGCACAAACTGGTTTAGCACTGTTTTTACTCCTAAAATCAAAAATAACTCAGCAAAAATGAGTCTAAAACCCGGAATTAGCACCTGCCATCGTTGTTTTCATTGGTATAAGCAGGTAAATACTGTAAGAAATTAATTTAATTTACAGTAATAAAAATATAAAGCTTTAAGAAGAACAAAAAAAACACCAAGAACACTCAAGATGCTCCACGGGGGAAATTCTGGATTGCAGCTGCCAGAGATGCGTCATAGGGCAGCAGCCAATCAACTGCAAGGTGAAATAAATAACGTTCTCGGATTGGCTACTTTCAAACCTCCTGCCTCTGAGTACAGCAGTATTTCACCATCCCAAGATGCACTTTCTTTTTTTTGTTCTCTGGACAGTACCAAAAATGTGTAGTTCTATTTTATATGGAAATGTAGATGAATTTACGTTAATATTTATTACAAAATTAGTATTATATTATATTTATATTATTTTTAATAGTTTAGCACTAAAATGCATAAAAAATGATCTATTGCCATGAAAAAAGCTGTGACGTCTGGGTCTGTAAGCAGGATTAAAACAGCATTTTACATTTTAGATTAAAAGGACTGAAACTTTAAAAGCCTGAAAGTAACTGCAAAGGAAAATAAATTGAACAAAGAAAACACAGCGAGGGAGAAAGGGAATTCATCTAAGTGTGTGTGTGTGTGTGTGTGTGTGTGCACCAAAGGAGGCCATCCAGAGAATTGAACACCTCCTGCAGTGAGCTGGACATGCTGAGTGAGACAGGAGATAAAAAGTGAGGGCAGGGGAGCAATGGAAGAATGGAGAGATAGACAAATGGATGGATGGGTGGAAAAATGCACTCAGAGCAGGAGGTCTGCCAACATAAGCAAACAAACACACACCCCTGACTCAAATCTCACTCTTCAGAACCAAGCCACCCAACCACCATAAAAACACTGCAACAAGGACAGAAATCTCTGTTTAGCTCATTATGCCAAGTAATCAAATATTACAGGTACTTCTTAACAAGAAAACACATACACACAGTATTAGTTACAATATTTTCCCTTCTCCTATGCAATTACAATTTCAGAGCTACAGAGCTTTGTTATGACAGGAATAATATGCATGTACACATGTGTGTACAAGATTAAAACTATCAATATACCATGAGTTAATAAAATGATGACTTGCTTTGATATGCATTCAAATGAACTGCATTTGCTTTTCCCCTCAGTTCTGCCAAAGCACTCTTCACTCGCTTCTGGGTCCATGTTTTCACTCCATCACTGTACAATGGGCCAGTAAAGGTTCCATTTAAAACCTTGTTGGACAACCCATCCCAAAAGCATAGACATTAATAAGGAGTTGCCTTAGTGGTGTCCACTCTTCTGGGAAGGCTTTCCAAAAGATTTAGGAGTGTGTCGGTGGGAATTTGTGTCCATTCAGTCAAAACAGCATTTGTGATGCTGACCTGATTCGCAAGAGATATTACACTTTATCCCAAAAGTGTTTAGCTGGTGTATCTTTATGCACCTCACTTTGTGAACAGTCACTGACATGCTGGAATATGAAAGGCTCTGCGCCAAACTGTTGCTACAAGTTGAAAGCTGTCGCCTCCTTATACTGAAGTTATAAGGAGTGTTTCAGTTTCTTGGACCTACTGAATTTCAGTTACATATATTAGTCCTAAAAGCAGAGTAACAAAACAGTTTCCTAAACAGTCACATAAACCCACACAATGCTATAAATGCATCTCAGGAAGGGGTAGGTAAGATACATTAAAACTAAATTACAAATTAAAAGCTAAAACTGACATTAAAAACTAAAACTGAGAAATTAGTTCCAGGGTTTTCATATGAGAATGACAATATTACAATCTGAATATGCCCATTTGTACACACATAAACACAACTCACAATGCTTCTAGGTCAAACCACATATGTAGGACAAATTTAGGCTTTAGGGTTTATTATATGCACAACCAAACAGTCAAACAGCCGATCTAACTGTGGCTCACAATCCAGATTTCTGGCACCTCCCTGTGTCTGGAGACTTTGGGGTGGAAGAGCACTGAACAGTCTTTACAGCATTAGTTATGCTAAAGCGACAAGCTCGCTGAAATGCTGAAAAGATACAACACCATAGTCTGAGGGGAAAAGAATTCTGTCTGTTGTATGAAGATTTAAACAACCTACTATGATGTATTATGGTCTGCCACAATTCAATATAAAGTGTATAAAATGAGTGTTATGATTTCCAGCAGGCTTGATAAACACATAAAATGGAGAACTTACTTAAAATTTGGCCAGTGATCAGTAGCATGCTTGATAAACAATTAAGATTTTATTTTGCTAAGTAATGAGTATTATCCCCTAAACATGGATCTTAATATGGATAAAATGCAGACAAAATGGACCTCTTCATTTGCGACATATCATGAAAAGGTACTGAATTGAATGCAAATTGGCTTATTGAAAACATATTCAACACTCACTCCACTTGTGTATTAGCGACTCAATAAACTAATACAAGCTATAAAGCAATAAACTCTAGAGGTTCACATAATAGAATAAAAATATTTAGACATTTACAACAAAAGGATTAAATATCTTTATCATTTAGAACCAAATCTTCATAAAAATCTGATTTATGTTACCTAGAACAGCAAAACACTGCATCATATGGACCCAACTGTGACATTAATTTGCTGCATACTGTATTGTCAATTTACATGTGAAATATTAAAAATGCATTAGTGATTGTTAGATGTAATGTCATTAAAACTGCTATATTATGAGCAAGACTACTTACAATAGTTGGGAAACTTTTATCCCTTGGAAAACTCTTGGAAGTCCTTTGGGAAAACTGTCTAATTTCATATTATATGGCAAAAATCAATATCACTATTGCATTTCAATGTTGCAAAGGAAAATACTGCAATAACAGGTATTAAACAGTCACAGGTACATCATTTTTAGAATGCCTAATGCTGCAAAGATGGAATAGAAACAATGAGTTTATGACTTGTTACCCTAGAAAGGCACAGAAAAGGAGACCCGCTCAGGATGCAGCTGTCTGGCACTCGTCCCTTTCTTCTCCCCCATCTCCTGCCTTCCCACTCTCTAAGCAGGGACAGGACAAAGTCTCTTTCTTTAAAATTCCTTTGCTCTGCAGTACATGCTCAGAATCTGGCTGACTTACATAGATTTCCATCTTTTGTGGAAGTTTCTTCTACTTTTTTTTTTTTTTTTAAACTGCACTTCTCTCTGAATCATTGTACTTTTTCTCAGGCACTTTTTCCAGTCGACTATATACTTTCCCTCTTTTATCTGTCTTTCTCTCCTCATCCCCATAATTTTTTTTTTTTCTATTAACACATTTTTTCATACCCACGGCAAAACCTAGTTCTTCATATACTTTTTTACACCTTGTTCTCGTTTCTTCCCCTGCTCTCGCCTACTTCTGCCGTCACACCCTCCGACCATGTTCATTCTGTATTCTGTACTGCCATTCTATCTGCCTTTTCTGTTCCTTTCCGTCTCTTTCATTTCTGCTGCAGTGTTTTTCCTCAGTGGCATTAGTGCAGTCCCTCCAGGATCGACTGGCCTAATGACCAGAGATATTACTGACCCTCAAGCAGATAAATGGGGCTTTCTGCCCTGTGTGCTACTGTGTCTCAGAGTGCTCGGCTTCCTCGGTTCCACGTGCACTGTGAGTGTGTATGTGTGTTTCACAGCACGATCGCTTCAGGCACACCAACACACAGCATGTAGGCAGTCACTGTGTTCTTTCTTTCTTTAGGTTGGATGATCCCTCTCTAAACCCTCCTTGTCTACTACTGCCTAAAGTCTAGAGCATTTCCAGCTACTACTTGACTAATCAGTCACAGTTTAGACTGATCTGTCAACTAATTCCATTTATTTATTGACTTATTTGCTTGTTTGTTTATAAAACTCGCATTTCTGTTAACATAAGATTGGACCCTGTATGGCATCCTTTTATTTTACTGAGCATCTAAAAGCAAAATGGATGCAACATGTGTAATCTGCTGTTAATCTGTTGCTGATTTGCTCGTTGAGAAACGATAAAAGGTAATGAATAACATAACAATACTGAGAAGAATAATAATAATAACAGCACCTAATAATAACAACACCGTCTGATAGTGGGTAATGGTATCTGGCCGATAACACGAGAGAATTCCTGGGTTGGAAAGAATGGTTCCATTTCTATCTACTGCCATCACTAATTTTGCCTGAATTGCTTGTGGTGACATCAAACAAAGGGTCAGTCATGATATAACATCAGCAACAACACAATAACAGTTAAAAGAGTGTCTGGGCATGACATGGTCTACAGTCCAATTACTAAATATAATATAATATATAATATTTAATATAATGTTTATATTACCTCCAGTCAAATCGCATATTTTATTGATTTTCTAGGTCTAAAGTAAACACATTTTTTACAGGGTACACACTTGAATATGGCATTTTCTGAAAACCTCAGTGCAGAATTTAACATTTTAAAATAAAATAGGAAAATTACCATATAGGAACAGGGCAAATGTGATGTTTTATTTTTCTCTCAACATAAGAAACCAGGGTTTGCATACGGCTAAAAATATAGAAATATTATATAAAAATATGAAGCTTTTTTTTTTCAAATCAATATTGATTTCTGGTCAATGTATAATTCATGTATAATTAATCTCACTTCAAATTGCATATGATTGCTTGTAGTGTAGCTAAATTAGCAATAACTGTGATATCATGGGATGACCGTATGGATAGTAGTGTTTTAGAAGCCTGATCATGGTGTGTAAATATACATTATTATTAAGCATAGTAAAATGATCCTTGCCTGTATTGGCTGATGCTCAGGTTTTCAGTATCAGTATTGGAATTGGAAAGAAAATAAGGCCTGTTGGTTGAACAAGAAACTCATTAGTCAGGGAAAGGCCCTACAATTATCACTTCAAAGTGTCACAAATCCCTTTTCTTTTTTAAAAGAAGTCACTGCCCTTGCCTGCATTGATTAGCAGCCATAGTGTAAAATAGATTCTCCCCATTTGTGTTCTTTGGTGAACTGCACTTCCATTGTTTTGTTGTGTTCTGATGTTTCCTTCTTATCACACTATTTTCCTTGTGTTAGCAGAAATGGGTCCTTCAGGGCCGAGGAATGAAGGAGAATGATTGGTTAATTAGAGCTGTTACCTCCAGCCATGTATACTGATGAAGGTGGGAGCTCAAGTGCTGCTTTTTTTTGTGCAAAGACAGACAAAGAGCTCAGAAAAAAGAGAGCGCACTGAAGGCTGATCCAGCAACAGAATGAAAAAGAGAGTGGGGGAGGCAACAGTCTTATTAAAAGGCAAAAAAAGAAAAGAAAATCTTTGAACTTAATAGCAACTGGGGGGGGGGGAATGTCATATGGATTTTGTTTTTATGTTGGTGGGAAAAAAAAGAGAGAAAAGAGAGAGAAAGGGAGAGTGAAAGAGAGAGAGAGAGAACAACACGCTGCCACTTCTCCAGAGAGGTTTAAAATATTGCTGACTATGGGATATGTGTGCACAATAATGAATAATAAATGCTAGTTCAGAAAGCAGCATTCTCAAATCCCTTATAAGTCACTGTGAGGTTTACACCTGAGGGTACTCATAGTTCCTCCTTATTAAAGTAGTATTATGGTTCAGAGACAGTGAAGTCTGCAGTCCTGTCAGTTCAACCAGTATGTCAAAGCCATGGACCTTCATCTTGACACAGATAATTTAGAAGAGACTGGAAGGAGAGCCAAGCATGCTAAAGACCGGCATTAGACCAGCAGAGCCCTTTCACATTGCTTTTATTGCTTCTTACGAAAGTGAACACATCAGGCCTATACGACGAGGACAAAATTCCAATTATACTGCTGAAGCAACTGGCTGTTTAACACCATGAGTCAGGCATAAAAATGCTGCAACACACTGGTATAACTGTACCAGCAGTGCTCAAATATAGGCCAAACTGAAAATAATAGAAAGGATAAGATGTTCTAATAGAACACCTCTAATAGAAAGGCCTCTATTGCAAAAGCTAGTGCTGCACTAATAAAATCATGCCCCTCACTTAATTCTCATAAGCCAGTTTCATGCTCTTTCCCACCCCCTTCTCCATTCATAGTCTCTGTCTGAGCGAGATAGAGAGAGAGAGAGAGAGAGAGAGAGAAAGAGAGAGAGAGAGAGAGAGAGAGAGAGAGAAAGAGAGAGAGAGAAAGAGAGAGAGAGAGAGAGAGAGAGAGAGAGA
>JBBPCY010093868.1:0-21958 GCA_037974405.1 Brachyalestes nurse
AGAGAGAGAAAGACAGAAAGAGAGAGAGAGAGAGAGAGAGAGAGAGAGAGAGAGAGAGAGAGAGACAGAGACAGAGAGAGAGAGAGAGATGAAGAGAAAGAGA
The DNA here is from genome assembly GCA_037974405.1 of Brachyalestes nurse. Lineage (NCBI taxonomy): Eukaryota > Metazoa > Chordata > Actinopteri > Characiformes > Alestidae > Brachyalestes > Brachyalestes nurse. The sequence goes on from JBBPCY010093868.1 coordinate 104, forward strand.
GAGGGAAAAGGAGAGAAAGAATGAAAAAATTCACTAAAGATAGAAAGAAAGGGCAAATGAGGAGAGGAGAAAGAATGAGAGTAGAAGAAATGTGAAAGAGAACTGAGAAAGAGGGGAAAGAAGAGGGCAGGAAGAGGAGAAGATAAGGAAGAAGAGTGAGGATAGGTTAGACAGACTGGCATGGTGGATAACATGAAAGGGGAGGAAAGAGTAGAAGTAAGAAAGAGAGGAGAGAAGAAAAAGGGCAAAAGAAGAGAGGCAAGATCAAGAAGAGGGGAGAGGAAAGAGGAGGTGGAGGAGATGGAAAAACTGAAGAGGGAGAAAGAAGGAGAACGAGGCGACACATGAGGAAGGAAGAAAAGATAGAGGGCCAAAATAAAGAGAGAAGAAAACAGTGTAGAGGGAGAGAGTGGGGGTGAGAGAATGGCCAGTGCTTACAGAAAGCTGTTTAAAAAATACAATAGAATAGTATTTTGCAATATTGGTTAGAAAAATCACAATGAAATCATTCAGTCCTACACAAGCCCCTATTTCAGACACTATTTTTTTCTTTTCTTTCATTTTTAGAGTCCTAGAGCAGCACTCTTATTCTGAAGAGTAAACTAATTAACTGTTAATAAACAATTACACAATTACAGTCGTACACAATTATAGTCAATTATGATTTTAAAAAGTAATACACATTTGAATAAAATAAATTCAGTGCATCACTTCAGAACTTTAGTGTAAGGCTTTATCTTGCTGTTGTTTTTTCCACTGGTTTTCATACAGGAGTTGAACTCCAACTCAGAGATAGGCCTTCTTTTGTTCGCCCTTGTCCTCTAGCAGTGAAGAAATACAGTTATACTGACTCACTACTGCAGTGCTATGAGAAGTACCAAAGCAGTGAAAGGGACTAATTTCCTGCATTACTATCAAAATAGAAAAACAGATGAAAGACCAAAGGTAATGGAGCAGGAAACTCTTCAGAAAGTAATGGAACTGGGACCACAAGAGTCCTTCAAAAGTCCAAGCGTCTGCTTGGATCAAACAGTCACATAAGTGCCATTATGCTTTAAGAGCTATGAGACTTTGCCATGGTGTCGTGGCCCTGAATATAAAACCGCCGTATGTGTGATGTTCATGTGATTTGCTTCGGTAGTCATGTGCGTGTTAAATGGATTTACAGTGACGTTTTGCTTCTTCAACACAGAAAGTTAATGAACTTTGGACAAAACATTGTTAGTCAATCCAGAAGATATTTGAAGAATACCTTACCTAAGAGCAACAGAGGACCTTTAAGTTTTAAGAACTTCCACCTAATGTAAACGTTCTATACCAATTAAAAGTATTTTATACAATGATTTTTAAGAACAACTTCAAGATCCACTTAGGAACCTATATTTGTATTTAACTTTCCCTAGGGCATCTAAAGAGCAGGACTAATGACCACCTGGAAGAGCACACGAAAATCCGGGCATTTCCAGGAAGCCGCCAAACCACAGGGGAAATGTTGCTGTTGGACACAATTAAGGCCCTTTTTACCCGCACATGAAAAGGGCCGGATATGCGCATGTCTTGGTTCTATTGATGTTATACAACCAATGATGTGTGCACATTTACCATTAGTGCTGCCCCCAATCTGAAGTGCATGTGAAGATGCTGGCCCAAACTTACACACACAAGAGGGCTGAGGTTCTACAATAGGCTCATCAACTGCCCTCGGTTTACGTCTAACAACCTTCTTTTTCCTTCCTGGTTGGCACTCAAACACTCAGACATATTCCATGATGCCGTCTTGTCCTTTATGTCGCTCTGAGACTAACCTTTTTCTTTAGTTTAGGCCATCTGTTCAGTATTATGTGTGTGTGTGTGGAACAGCACATGCATCTCTGTGCAATACGTAAATGCAGTTTTCCTGTTCAACCAGTGTCCCAGATATTATGAAAGTATTTTTAGTGGAAAACCCCTACCGCTGATACAATGACTTAAACAACAATAACCACATTCATAAAACTGGACCATACAACAATTTTCCACATAGAATCTACAGTTTTATCCCATCACTGGCTGCAACAGTAAAGGCGGAAAGGCTTCAGTATAAAAACCTGTCAGGCAGGTGTTAGTAAAAGGACTGTATATCATCACTTTATTTTCTTAACACAACCCTGAGTCAACAAACCAATCAGTAATATTGTTTAACTTCTGAACAGCTGAGTGACAAAGCTACAAACAATTCACAACACCTTCATAAGGTATACGTGGCACATGGAAAGCAGCTGATGTTATAAGACTTAAAGAGTTTTTAACGTTAGGCAAGTCCATGATAATAACATGCCTCACACATGCCTAGAGCGCTTTGGACTGATCTGAAAGGGTTATGTAAGCTGTGTCAAATGAAACACACATGCTGTTCGCTTTATTATCATCCTGATCAGTTCGCTGAGGTTGCGGCACTGAACAGTGCACTTTGACCTTTGATGATATAAATAAGTCAGACCAGCAGTACAAGCGAAGGTGGAAATCTAATCTGACGCTCCACCACCACAAACAATGGAGCAACACCCTTAATGTAGATTGAATAGAATTTTCCATGAGGATTCTCAGCACATCCAAATGAGGGGTCTGGGCCTAATTCACTGTCCTCCATAAAAAAAATGGCCCCGCCATGCCCTGTAATCAACAAAAATGCTCCACAGTTAAAGGGTAGGGGTGAAATTTACTCTTATCATGATCAGTTATGTCACAATACGTTTGGTGAACGTTGTTTGCAGTTTTCATTATAAAGTGTGACTAATTATAATGAGTCTTGTTTACTTGGATTGGGTCCAGTGCAGTGTGGTAAACAAGGCAACACTGGTCCTTACCCAACCTCAGAAAAAAAGGATGCATATCGCATATTGTGAAAATGTCTTAAAGAATTGTGATTTTGCCATATCGTCCACCTCTAATGGTGCACTTTATCCTGCATGCAAAGGTCTTTAGGTCCTGATCATTATGTAGTTGGAATCCAAATACTGCTGCATGCTACAAGAAAGCTAACACTCCTTTGATGTCACTAAGTGACGCGCAGTCGGTCACAGCCAAATTAGTCGCTTGTGATAAAATGACATGTCTGGTTGATTTGAAAATTTGGTTGATGTGAAAGTAGGCACAGGAATTCTACAGAGACCACACATACACATTTCTTCACATTTTAATGCATAAGGAATTTAACGTATAGGTTAACAATAAAACTTACAATGTTGCTTGTGCAAAGGTTGGTACAAGTCAGTTTTTTTTTCTATAATATAGGACTCGGAAAATACACGGAAATGGTGCTTTAAAATATGCAGAAAATGCCATATTTAAGTTTGCATTGTGTAGAAGATGAGATTTTAAAACTTATTTTCACTTAGAAAATCCACAAAACCTATAATTGTACCCAAGGTGTAAGTTTGTAGTTTTGCTGTATAATACCACCAGCAACTGAAACTTGCGTGGGTGTTTTGGTTGCCAGTCTCAATTCAATGTAAGCATGCAAACAAAAAGTTATTTCATGCTATTTCAGCAACTTAATGACCTCCTGATCTTCTTGTAATTGACTTTAACCTTGTAATATTTGAATGAAGTACATAGGACACAAATTGTAAGGGCTTTGTAACTTGCCATTTTACCACAGGGTTAGTTTTCCAAAAAAAATACTTTTGTAACAAAGTTAGGGGCAATACAGAAACTTACTTCCTGTTCCTTGTTGACCACAAAAAGGTGATCAACCCTGTTATTCACAACCAGTGCTATATTACATACCCTTACTATGTGAGATGGTAATATTTATTCATTCATTAATTTTCTGTAACCGCATAATCTTTACTATTTCGGGTACCTGGAGCCAATCCTTAAACCAATAGCCCTGAATGTCAGATGGTTTTCATATGGGAGTGGGGCTTCATATGTAAAGTAGGTAAAGTAAGACAACCGGATGCTGCTGGAGGCTTCTGAAGAGGTCATTTGCATCCACTCATTTCCCATTCAAAAACACTGGCACGATAACCTTTGGCTGTGATGATTGCATGACAGGCTGAAAGTACAAATGCTCCCACGCAAAGTCATCACTCTAAACACTCCCTTCCTTCTAAATGACAGACTAAAGCCCCCACTCAGCACCACTCATACCACAGCACTTCACATCATTCACCCATTAAACACAGAGGCAAATATGTTGCATCTATTTGTTGGACCTACTTGGGCCTCCTTGGAGTACTCGGAGTCCTACTAGGACTCCAAACAAGGTTTCGATCTATGATATTTAAATAATATATAAAATGAAATAAAACGTCGTTAATCCAGTAATTTGACAATACATGTAACGAAAAGCAGAGCCCTACTGATATGGAAGTTCTGTTACTAATACTACAATATAAGATAATATTGGCTAATAGGGTTCCCAAGGAGTACATAATTGGCCTCACTGTCTCTGAGTGAGTAGGAGTGTGTATGGCCCTCCCTCTCCCACAATCGGACAGCTTGATGATTGCCAATCCAGGTGTCTGATAGCTAATGTAACAGTTAGTGTTCTCCTCCAAGTGTGTTGAGTTGTACAATGACTATTCGAAAATGCAATGGTACAAATCTCAGGGGAGGCACAAGCTAGCCTTCCCCCTCTCAACTTGGTAGCACTGGGTGACAGAGGGAGTCCTAACCACCGGGTGGGATTTGGCCACAACTAAACGGGCAGTAAAACTGAGTAATAATCCAAAATTGGTTGATAAATGGATTATTTATACTCCAATAATAAAATAGGATTGTGAATGTTTGATTTTCAAAATCAAACAGCAGAATCTCAAAGTCTTAAATGCAAAACTATTACTTTCATGATATATATTATGCTTGGATACACTGGCTACACATGCCATAGTCCCTCATCAAAACATTGTGCATTATGTGTGGTAATTTTGCTGACAAGTTAAAGTTATATTGCAGGGCTCTAGAAAAAAGCTACAGGTCCTTTTTCTACAAGTCTTTCTAAAATGCATTCTTCCCCGTGTAGAAGAAAACACACCCGGCCCATTATTTAACACTTCCATCAAGTAACGTTTGCATCACTCTTCAAAACTGAACAACCTATCAGTCAAGCATGGAGGGCTAAATAATCCATGATATACCACAAACCACAGCGTGCAATTACAGACAGGAACAAGAAAAATGCCTGTCTGACACTACCAACCCCTTACATTCCCAGCCATGATACATCCTAAAGCTAATAAATCATTAACTCCATAGAAACCAAACTTGTTATTCTTAAGTTATAGGAGAAAGGAACAGAAGTATGGGTAAAGGACATACTCTGTTGTGTTTTTCAAACTAATCAATATCTGCCACATCTGTTTCATACCAGGATAAGGCTGATTACCACAGACAGTATGATTCCTTTTGCACAAGACTAGAAAACACACTGTCTTGAAACACTCTACTAACAGAAACTACAGGGCAGGTACTCAGGCACCTACCCATTAGTTTCTATTATAAGTGTGTTTGAATCAATATGTTTCTGTTCGTCTCTCTTCTGTGTTAGACTTGTCTTTGGTAATGGACTGGATGCTATAGATAAAACAGATAACTGGAGTATTCCTTTAATGTATGAACATATCTCTGTGGTGCTATTTTTCATATGTGCACACTATATTCATATACTTCTGTAGCCTCTGCAACTCAGTTCTCAATGCAGTGTTATGATGAACTGTTGATGTGTACTCTTACATCAGCCTGCCCACAAGCATGATTCTGTGACTGCTGCTGTTTTAGACACAGTCTAGCCCGGGCTGTTAATATGCATATGCTGACCTATTACTTCATTTAAAAATCAACGACTGGTCTCAGGCCAGCGGAAGAGGGCAAGACGGCAGAGGCCATGTCTGCGTGTGTGTTCTGCTGGATTGGGGTAGAAAGACATTGGAGGAATGTCACAGGGCACTGTGGGAACAGTAAAAATGTGCGGGGTGTATGGCTACTGTCATTGCCAAAGCAGCTGTGAGGGACGAGACCTACAGTGGAACACTTCATGTTACCAGTGTGCTTTAATGTGCTTTCAGAGCATGTCCGCCAGACTTTAAGCGATCTTGAAAATGTCAAGCTCAAAAGTATTACGATGCATGATACAAGATACGCTCCATTTTTCAGAAGCTTGCAAACAAGCTGGAATGAACAAAACACTCCAAACAAAACAGTAGTGTCCCATTTAAATTGGCTTTGAAAAATTCATGATATTAGACATCAAGCAACTGTTCAGATGTTAAAGACCTTGTTACTATGCAGTTTATGCAATTATTATAGACTGACTGCTTACAGGTTAATCTAAATTTGTGTGTTGTTTGTCCAATTCAATTCAGTATTCTAGTAGTACTGATGATATCTATGATAGCCGTAAAGTGATGTGATTTATCACCTACCTCTATTATCAGTATACAATATCTCAGAGGCGTCCAACCTGTAGGCTGCAGGCCCCCAGTGTAAGCCAACAAGAGATACTTTGGTAGAGGACATAGATGTATTTTAGGTGAGGGGCCCTAAGCAAGAGCAATCTTTGCATTCCTTTGCATTTTTTTGCACACTAAATGACTGCTAATACATTCTGTATTCAGTCCCACTACTACCAATACTGCTCCCGTCGACTGCACTCTATGTTGTCCTATATATTATTGTACTGGTGCTCTTGTGGTTCTTTTGCACTCTCTCTTTAGTCGTGTCCTGCTTGTACTTCTGTAGTCTTGTGGTCTTCTGTTTTTGTTCCTTGTGTTGCACCAAAACCATGGTCCTGGAGAAACCTTGATTCATTGCACTGTGTACTGTGTATAGGGCTGAAATTACAATAAACACCTACTTTACTTTACTCTACGCGACCTGGGAAAATTAGAACTGTTACTTGAAAGTACCATACTGTAGTAAAGTGAGTGTATTATTATTATCAATAATACATCAAGTCAAAACACTGCCATACTGTATTGAATCAATAATGATTTTTTAATTGTTACGCCTACATCGTACCCTCCATATGCACACACACAAACAACAGACAATGTGAAAAGGTTAGTAGTTAGATTTTGCCATAATGCTTTATCATAATGAAACCACGTACGCCTGGTTCCTTTACACATTGCAGCTTTTGAAGAAGCTCTTGGCTCTGAGAAACGGCTGCTGACAGTAGCCTAATGCACTGTGAGCATAAACAGTGCGCAGTGCTGGTGCAGACCTGAGTGAGATGGGTGACTCCTGAACATTGTCCAGAGGAATCAAACGAACTTGAGCATAAACACAAGAAGAATGTTCAGCGCAGCCTCAAACAGATCGTCTTCCTGCAATTGTTCCCAACAATCATGTGACAAAAGTGCCTCCAGGTACAAAGCTGTGTCAATGGCCCCGCCATAGAGTCTCAAAACATGTATCACATGATTCTTTGGCAGCTGCTATGTGACGTCCATGAACATGTTTAAACATCTGGACTGGTCTATTATTGCAGTAAATGCTGGAATTCCAACATGAGGGAATAAGTGCACATAAGTGTATTTACAAATGTTTGAAGGACAATGTAGTTGATGAAGATTGAAAATGCTTCAGTCCCCAATCACAAGTTGATTTCAGAGCACACACACACACACACACACACACACACACACACACACACACACACACACACACACACACACAGAAACCCATACAAGAACTGACATACCACATCCCCAAACCATCAACCTCAGCAACCAAAAGTTTACCTTTGTTCTTTGGCTTAAAGAGTTGCAGCTCAAAACCACACTCTTTAGAGTGAAGCACACAGTCCAGCACACACACACACACGCACACGCACACACACACAAACACACACACACACACACACATATGTATATACACAGACACACTCACATACATGCACACACATACAGACACACACGGTCACACACATGTATACATAGACATACACACACACATATGTATATACACAGACACACACAAACACACACACACAAACTCTCTCTCTCTCTCTCTCTCTCTCTCACACACACATACACACACGAACACATGCAACCATTCCTTGCATTCCAGTATTTGTCTCTAAAGATGCACTGAAGGACATTACGCATGAACAATCATTTATGAATTGATTCTTTTATATCAAACCCAAAAGCATTTCCAATCATTAAACCTAACCTGACCCAGGCATTGATCAGGACTTTCTGTTCTGGGGTCTCGTGTACATCGATCTATGGCTCATCAATACCCTCTGCACGTTTTAGGAGGCTCTATAGACCCAAACACACACACACACACACACACACACACACACACACACACACACACTGCCCTGCAATATTACATCACTTCACTCTGCCCAAACCCCAAACTCACAGTTCATATGACACTCTGTAGCTTATTCTCACCGGAGGAACAGCAGCAGTGCTCTTTCAGAAAGATGCTGCTCAGCTTTCTGATCACTGGTCCCCTGTGTAATAGGACATTACATAATACACACAGCTTCACCTTGTGCAGGTGGGCTATGGACCATTAGATCATATTCTGATCTTACCTGGATGTTTGTCCCTCTTGTCCTTGTCAGGGCGGTGTGTTTAGGTTGATAATCCGGAACAGTGAGAGAGAGTGAGATAGTGAGAAAGTCCCAGGCTCGGCTGTCTCCAGGTGAGTGAGCTGCAGGCGAGTTTCTCCTCCAGTTTGTGAAATCGCGAAGAGAGACTGACGGGTCTCCTCCTCCCTCTCAGACAGCCCACAGTTCAGACAGCCAAGTTTCTGCACTTCACACTTCAGCACTGCAAGAGAGCTCACAGTCACTCCAGCGCCCCCTGCTGGGAGACAAGAACACTGGGAGCTTTCTTTCTTTTTCTGCTGGCGTTTGACTGACTGACCAACTTACTTACTTACTTACTTACTTATTTTCTTAGTTATTTACTTTCGTATTTACTTACTTTCTAACTAATTTTCTTATGTACTTTCTTTACCTACTTACTTTCTTACTAACTTACTTCTTACTAAATTACTTTCTTACTTATTTTCTTACTTACTTCCGTACTTACTTTCTTATTTGCTTGCTTTTATATTTACTTACTTTCTTGTTTACTTACTTTCTTAAATTATTTTCTTACTTTCTTACTTATTTTCTTACGTATTTACTTTCTTCCTTAATTTCTTACCTACCTGCTTACTTACTTACTTATTTTCTTTCTTTCTTACTTACTTTCCTACATACATACTTTCTTTCTTACTTACATACTTTCCTTCTTAATTATTTTCTTACTTACCAACAATTATTTTCTTTCTTACTGACTTTCTTACTTCTTATTTTCTTACTTTCTTTCTTACGCTAATATTTGAAGTAGTTATACTGTGCCTATTACAGGTGAATAATTTTTATTCTAGAAGAAGTTACAGGTGAATTTTGGTTTCACTGGCAAACATTTTCTCAATTAATGTCGTTTCATCAAACATCACTTTCATCATTCTTCTTTTTCAATTATACATATATTCGTTCTCTTGACATTTCATTCCATGTCTTTCGTTCTTTCTTTCTTATTCCTTCCATTACTATAATCTCTCTTCTGTGTATCCCACTTCTTTCTTTATGTATTTCATTTGATTGTTTCTTTGTTTCTTTCTTATTCCTTCCTTTTTACTTTGATCTATCTTTGGTGAATCCCATTTTTTCTTTCTTTCTTTCTTTTGTCTCTCTTATACCTTCTGTTTACTTTTATCTATGTTCAGTGCATCCCACTTCTTCCTGTCTTTTTCTCTCTTATTCCTTCCTTTTACTTTTATTTATCTTCAGTGATCCCCATGTATTTATTTATTTGTTTATTTATTTATTTATATGTTAAATCAAAAGTAAGCTACATGAACCGTACAGTTTGAACTTTTATTTTGAAATCAGGCTGGCGGACAGGAGGCTCTGAGTCTGGAGCCGGTGCAGAGTCTCGGTGTCCTCGGAAATGTCTCTGTTAATGAATAAATGGCAGCGCGTGCGTCTTCTTCTCCAGAGGACCTGGTGGAAATGTCACCCAGCTAACTCTAAACTGTGCTCTCTCGGTTCCGGGGTTGGCCCAGAAGGAGCGAGTGTAAGTGGACAGCACTGTTAGCCTGTTTATGTAGCCCTGTTGGTGTTACGTCATCAGGAGGTTTGCTGCTCCTAGTTAAGTTTTCTTTATGTTAGATTTACTGCGAGCTACAGATTTCGACTGTTTTCTGATGCTGATAGGCCAGACTGCTGCGTTCTGCTTTAGGGTGGTCTGTGACACTTCTATGTCCCACTCGTGATTTTCTTTTAAGGAGGAAAAGCCTCCCCTTCTGTAATATTTTGTCGTGGGTGGGCAAAGCAGGGACTGCCACATCTGGAATCAACATTATACCTTTTCTTAGCTCTATTGTGCATGAACTAATTATTCATTAATGTACTTGTGCTTCTCAAGCATCGAATGTTTCTAAAGAAAATACTGTATTATCTCCACATTTCGCCCAATATAGATAAACATACCCTGCGATTAAAGCTGACAGGCTGTCCCTCGATGGGGATTTTCACTCATTTCTCTAAATTTGTGCATTTGAGCTTAATATGTGTTGTGGCAAAATCCCCCCTTGACTTAAATCAACAGTAAAAGAAGAACACTGAATACTCTGTTGTTTTCAAGCTTGTGGTTTATTCTCTTTGCGAAGAGGGCACACATCACACAGAATACATATAGTCTGCTGGATGGAACAAAGTCAGTCTTATCGCTTTTGTTGTCATTACTCTAGTGCACACAGTACAAACAACTTCTTATACAGGGATATGTGTTCAGCAGACATCTGTACATCTAATTTATAGAATGTCAGCACCTCCCCTTTTCAAAGTCACTTTAAGTGCATCTGCCCTTACCATAAATTGTAGAACAGCACAAATCACATATACAAGTATACAAAGACCTAAAAGCATAAAGCATTGCTGGGAATCATACACATTTTCCATTACATATGAAAAGGTTAAGAGTAGAGAAACTTACAGGCGCTGATCTCCTTATAGTGATCAGCATCTCCAATATCTCCTTTGCAAACTACAGCCATTTTATTTACGCTCTAACAACTGGTGAAACTGCACATTTCTCCTGAGTAGTTCGAGGGACTATTTTGGGAACTGTTTTGCCTCATAACATGCATACTGCTCCAACATTTGTTAAAGAAAACATTATATTATACCAAAAGCTTAAAACATATATTAGACATCATGATATGCATTCATAACCATTCATGTAATAACTTTCCTCAGATGTTTGGTCCCTGTCACCACCATTGTAAAAAAGTCTAGCTCAGAGTATTTCACATCGAACACTCTGTTCAACATTGTTGACGTTTTACCCATTTTGTGCTGCCGAAACTTTAAATAATGAGTGGAATTCACCTGATGGGCATCATTTCATTGTTTCAGTAGTGCAGTGTAGTTCATGTATAATGTAGTTGGACAGATTGCACCATAAATAATTTACTACAAGGCATCAGATTGTACTGCATTCATAATAAGGGATATACTTATTATAGCTGAAAGATTATGAAGCATATGGTTGTTGAGGTTTAAAGAGGTTTTAATCTCTTTGTTTTATAGACAAGATGTGGTAAGTTTTACAGTGCTGACTCGGGAAAGCCGCAGTTCAAGCCAGCTCTTCAGTTACCCGACAGGAATGTAAAGGTAACTTCCCAATTATATTAAAGACTGTATTAATGAGTCATTTTAGATCTTAAGTCTAGTGTTTATCTGTGTGTGTGTGTGTGTGTGTGTGTGCATTCTTTGTTCTTGTAATCAAATTTATAAGCACAGGGAAGGTAGCAAATGACCCGCAATCAACTCTTAGTAAACCTGGTAAATACTATCCTATACAGTGTTTTAGGTACTACAGTCATGTATTTTACTTGCATGGTGCTTCCCTCTTAAGTACAATGGTATTACTATTATTACTTGTAAGTAAAATGAGTATGACTTGTATATTTGAATATTGATTGAATGACACTGCTGTATTATAACACAGCTTCACAAGAGGCTTACTATAAGTCATCATTACTTGCTCAGTTATTACAACCACATAAGAAGAAAAAGAATCCTTATCATCACAATTACACATTAAATAAAAAGTCTGTGACTTGAACAATCTGGAACATTTACCAGCCGTTTTATTTGTTTCAGTGGATTAAAGATGTTTGTGGAGATGTTCAAAGAAGAAGACTTCATGTGACCATTCCTCTTGCAGAAGAAAATGCACTTCAGTTTAAGTAAATAAAATGACCCTCTTCTCTAGCAAAGCATTTTAAAAGCCGACATCTTGAAATGCCAGTGATTTGAATCATAGCAAAACTGCTGCATGTCATGAAATACTGTCATTGGCAGGGAGATAACAGAAGCTGTCTATGAAAAGCTGGCAGATGAAACCTTGGACGCACTAGCAGAATACTTTGAGGATCTCACCGATGAGAGCTTTACTGCCCCCGACTACGATGTTGTCTTTTCTGTGAGTACATGAGGAAGATTCTTATGTGGGTAAAAAAGGTCTTCTTGAACTATTACAATGCTAAACCTGACTGTTGATGTTTCTTCAAGTGATGGACAAAAGGACAGACAGTTCTTCATGATGGCAGTAGTATACTTTGCAGCAGTAGACTATACTTGGCAGTTTTAAAATATGCAGCATATTTTAATCAATTTCCTGTTGGAGACAGCTGAACTACTTGATGAAGTCTGAGGCAAGTGATGGAAGACATGGTCTTGCAGTTCGCTTGATGCAGCTGATGGCCTAGTGGTTAGGGAGTTCGCCCTGCGATCAGAAAGTCGTGGGTTCAAATCCCAAGACTTCTAGTGGCACCTCTGAGGTACCCTTGAGTAAGATACCGCCCCCACATGCTGCTCCCCGGGCCCTGTGTTCATGGCTGCCCGCTGCCTCACTTGGGTGAGTGGGATAAATGCAGAAAATAATTTTGTTCTGTTCACACTGTGTGCTGTGGTGTGTTCAGACAGAATGGTCACTCTACACTTTATCTACTGGCTATAAGCTTCCATTACATGTTAGCTTCAGTGTAAAGCTATGCTTGGCTGATTGAGTACATCTTGGGTGTAAAGGGAAATCTGTGGAAATTGGAATCATATTTACTGTTTTATGAAAGATGTAGTTTATGTAAATGCCCACTAGAGGCTGCTGTTGATCTGTGAAGAAATGAAGCCTTAAGGCAACAGACTTTCAGTTTTATGTATTCATTTGCTCTGCTGATTCTCCGAATAAATAGGACAATATTCTAATTCATCATGATGTTACAGACTTGTTGGCCTTGTTAGGGAGAAGTAAAACTCCCTCTGTCCATTCATCCATGTCATGACTAAACAGATCAGCTATGTCTGTTTAGCCTAGGGTGACACAGTAATGCCCTCATGCAACGGCATGCTGTTCAGCAATGGTCTCACATCCATAAGGCTTTTACAGCACATACAGACTGTTGTAATATTTCCTGCAATTTCAAATGAACCATGGTGCAAAGGGATAGAAAAATGCACAATAAATATTCACAACAGATCATTTTCCCTGTTTTAAAACCGTGATTGAGCCAGAATTGAATGGACAGTTTTCTCCTGAAACCAAATTAAGTCAATATGTCAAGACATGTTTGGTATTTAAAATTTGCTTTTTTATTTTTATTAATTTATCAAACAAGTGTATAGCCACCAGCTAATATTAGTCAAATTGGATTCCTAAATTAACACACAAATCACATCAAATAAACTCAATTGCTTATGTGGGTTCTGACACTGTATGACATAGTCAACATGGATTTCAGGCTTTACAAGGCCACCACTGTTAATTAGAGGCCATCCTAAAACAGATACAGATCATTTCTATAGATACAGTATCCTATAACATAATAAATGCATTATTTTGGCTTGTTTGCAACATTTGGGGTAAAGGGGAAACTGTCTAAACTGTTTTTTGGACAAACGATGCAGTGCAATTTCACTTTTTGATTTATACCACGTTTGAGCTGGAATAGGTCGTACTGACTGCTCTTACTCACTTGAGTGTATCGACCCATTTCAGCCAGAGCTGTCCAGTTAGTGGAATGTAGGAACAGGCAAATGGGAACCAGTGCATCTAAGGAGAAACCTTGTTTCTGTGACTCACTAACTGGTTTGGGAATAAAAGGATGCTGATGGGCAGAAATAAAAATGTAGCTGTACACAGTATACTGTCTATCTATACTGTGATCAAGAACACATTCACATATCTTCAAGTTTTTCATAGTTTCCTTCTATTGTTTCTATTTTTTTTGTTTTAACCTCCCGCATTGGTCTCTATTGCAAGTTTGGATAAAGGTCAGTCTGGTCATGTCTGAGGAACTAAGCCTCTTTCTCTTTGAAAGCAAAAGGCAGAATGGCAGAATATTTTTTGGTATTAGTAATATTTAAATAAAATATTATTTAGCTATACAGCTGCCCAATTTTATTTTAAATTACAATGAAGTCCCTTTCAATATCATTTCCCATTACTTTGCCATTAGGCTGGGCATATAACAGTAATTGTCATTACATCACTGTGATACATTACTTCACAATACCTCTTAATGTCCTTTTCTGAGTATATTGTGAATATCATCAGGATGTTGAATTCTGACCAGCAATAATTGTTTAGTAAAGACGTCAGAAAAAGATACATCATGACATATTGTGCATCATGGAAAGTGTCAATATTTTTGTCAAATCATCCCCGCTTTTTGTTTTTTTTTCTTATCTTGCATATTCACTGGGTATTAGATGGAAACTCTTTCAGTTTAAGACTAGACCTCTTGTTTTAATGCTATATTAGACCAGCTGTGTTGACCTGCTGTAAAGGACTGAGCGTGACCTCTCAGCTCTGTCTCTTAAGAGGCAGACTAATGGCTACTCTCAAGAAAACCAATTGTCTTTCCTTGACCCTTGGAAAGCTGTTCAGTTGTGTCTGTCAGAGAAAAAACGGCACTATTAAGCACATGACAGTGCACAGAAATTATGTACTTGTGTGTGTAAAATGTCATTAGCTCTGAGCACCTTCACTGGACAGAATACTGGCCCCTCAGCCATCTATGGGCAGGATTATCCCAGGATATTCTCATAGACCCTAAAAAGGGATTTGTTTATCACCAAGTTTATCACCAAACAAATGTGTAGAAATACTAAAGCTCTTTGCAGATATAACTGTTGTGTTGTTTTTGAGACTTGGACACTGTCTTTGTGCATCAGCTACTTTTTTACTGTGATGCTTGTCAGTGGACAATTATTATTTTATAAATTCTGACTTCTGCTACAGTTTTTAGCTATGCAGCATAGCTACTACTTCTGCTTTAGCTGTGTTTAGACATACTTGATAAGTTTGTATATGTATCTCTGTCATTCTGTGCCTGAATTCACAATTAGGTCGTACTCAATGACTAGGCAAGTATGTAGTGATTTATACATACAGTTTGCAGAGAGGTTACCTTCCATTACCTTTGAGGTACGTTAGCTGCATCACTCACCTGAAAACTAAAGAAGCAGACCTCAGGCACCGATCAACGTTTTGAGTAAATATTGAGATAAATTTCATACAGGGTTTCAGTAAGGGTTTACTATGATTTGATTAACTATTTTTCTGGCTTATTTTCAAAGAGTATTTTACACAAGGGACAGGGAAGAAGAAGAAGTCTAGCCATCCACTCACAACAGCACAAACCAGCAGAACTGTTAATAGAGTTAGTTAGCTGTTTTGTGTATAGTATGGGAGAAGATATAGTTTTGATCATATTGTACTCTAGTTGAACTCATGTTCATAGTGCACTGTTCTCTGGGTCTGGTTGCAGTGGCTGGTGGCGGTGTGATGTGTGCATGGCTGCTGACAGGTTGATTGGTTGTTCACACCCTGTGCCCTCCCCCCCTCCTTCTCTCTTCATCCTAGCCAGATAAATGTCAGGCGGGGAGTCTCCTGTCAGCTCCCCCCTGTGGAGTTGAGCAGTGAGTTTCTGCATCTCTCAGCTACAGAATCATCCTGGCCCTCCCCTTTGTTGTGCTGACTTTATGGAGTGTGCATATTATATTAGATATGGAAGGCGCTAGATCCTTCCATGCCTCGCAACATCTCCGCCGCGGGGAGTGATTTAATAAAACTGTGACTTTTTAAATCATGTGGTCAGACAGCTGCTGTCTGAGCCACCACTAAACAATTGAGCCATCTTCCCCAGTCCAGCTCACTCAGTCTCTGGGCTGGGTCAGCTTACATTCCACCATAAACAACATACACTTCTCTCTTCATCTACCCTGCTACCTTACTTTTCTTATGTAGCAAAAAATACAGGCTTTATACTGTATAGTTATCATGTATAGCCATCATCATTAAGAAACCATTTTGAATGTGAACATCATATCTGACTAAAACCAAAGTAGTTAGAAATAAGGTTTTTATTTGTGCCAGTATCAGCCCAATAATGCTGGACATGTCATCTATACCTGAATACTGTAATACTGACATACCACGATTTTGCTTTATTTATAGATCTTGACATAATTATCATATAATAGTGGTGGACCAGAAGGTTCTCTTTATTAAAAAATAATATTCTGTACACTTTATCAATGCCCTGACAGTTAACAACAATGGATGTCATTTGCTGCGGATTTAACATCCACAAAACCTAATTACATTTACTTTCTGTAAGATGTGCTTTGTACTTGGTCACATGTTGAATAATCAGAATTAAACAGCCCAATCAAAAATATTATGATTTGAATTTCATCAGTACTGCCCAGCACTACAGTCCAGTGCATCTGATTGGTCAGTTTTAATGGCCATCAGTAAATCTCACCAACCTACAGTAAGAATGTGGAGCCACAAGGTCAACCAGTGCCTGGAGCGAGAGCCATGATTTTAATTAAAAGAAATAAAATAACTGTTCAGTCCAATTTGTCTTGCAGTAATGTATTATGTTTTGTTCAGGAAAATTCCGTTTCGGGCACAGAGCCAAACTGCCCACAGCATAAATGACCAATGTCTGCTAGCAGCAAGTTTATTTCCTTGTTCCCACTGTGTGACCTGTGTGTGAATGTCCTGTAGCCAGTGTGGGAGAAACTTCATTCTTTTGGTATTTTAGATATTTTATCTGGTCGCATGGTTTAGATGTCGGACGCAGTGATTGTTTAGTTGTGCATAAGGGCTTCAAAGTGGTGGCTTCACTTTGAATTTTAGTCACTTCAAACAGATTGATGTTTCACACAAAAATGCTAATGTTCCTAATAATAAATTCAGATAGCATTTATGCAAATAAGCTCATGCAGTGGGCTCCACACTAACTTTCATTTATAGTTGGCCACATTTGCATTTTGAGTGAAATGTTCCTTTAAAGAGATGTTCTGAAGTCTTCCTTCTGTTCTTCCTCTGGCAGAGTGGGGTCCTGACTGTGAAAGTGGGCGGCGGCTTTGGCACATACGTCATCAATAAACAGACACCAAACAGACAGATCTGGCTCTCCTCTCCCACAAGGCAAGCAGTGTTTTTCTCTCACATCCTCACCCATTCTCTACAGAGTTCCCATTCTCTACAGAGAACACACTTAAACATGGGATTTTCTGCAAATCTGAGATCACACTTTCTATTTATTTCCTGAGCTTTAGCAAACAGTAATTGTGCATTAACAAGGTACTTATTTAATCTAATGTGAACGTACATAGATTTATTTTAATGAAATAAATAAAAATATTTAATAAAATAGTTAATACTGAATGACAATAGTTAAATTTGTTGCCTTTTATTAGTGCAAAGCGCATTGGTGTATTTTATCATATTTATTTTTGTATTCTACGCCGATGACCCTGCTATCAGTTTGACATAATTAAAAAAAATCTGACTGTATTTTGTTTTACAGTGGCCCAAAGCGTTATGATTGGACAGGGGAGCGCTGGGTATACGCCCATGATGGCATGGCCTTGCATGATCTGCTCTCTGAAGAATTTTCTTCCATCTTTCAGTCAGATATGGACCTGTCACATCTCATTTATTCCTGATGGGAATGAAGGAACAAAGTCCAACTGATGCACCACAGTCTTACAGATAATAGACTAACACTGCGTAACCAACAAGGCATTTGTCAATGTTCTTTAGCATCAGACATGTATGCCCACTCAATACATGTGAAGTATTAAATACTGTGCTAAAGGACTGCACACAAATCTCTTCCATCTGCAAAGCCACCTAGTTGATGTTTGGTTTGAAAAAAAATAACTAGTGCACAGCAAACCACCAAAAGAATACACAGACATGAAAAGGCTGCATGATGTGGACTCTTTTACTTCAAATTATGGATGTGAAGGTACTTCAGTTGCAGTAATTGAAGTTTGTTCATCTTGTCCTTTAGTGCCCCAATTGTGTAGGACAAAATGCAATTACTGTTATGTGCATTGTGCAGCCCAAACATGCATTCAATTAGTAATGATTCATTCATAGCAAGTGGAAAGACCTTAAGTATCACTCTCTATTCTACTTATTCGTTATGGCCGCAGTAGAAACCACTTCCATAATCCAAATGCATCTGTTTAGACTACAATCGGATTTAAGGGGTCATTTTTAATGGCTCATAGGCAGGTGGAAGAGACGAGAGGGCAGCCTCTGTCATTTAGAGCTTTTAACTCGGTGCCAGCGTTTTAGAAATTTGGACCTGACTGGGCTGCAGAGAGGATAGAACAGACAAGGAGGGATTACAGCAGACAGCTGAAAGTGAAGGCTTTTGTCCGAGATGATGTAAGGACTTTCTCTGTGAACAGGACCGGTGACTGGTCCGTCTGTAGTCAGTAAAAAGGCCCAGAACAAATCTTGTCTGATGCTTTATAAGTAACAGCACAGTTGTATGAAAAACCTTGCCTCAGATATGTCCAAGATCTTATAAGGCTATAATAAATGACCGTATTGAAGTTGAAGGTGTGCTAGTAAAAGTGTATCCAGGTTACACATGACACGTTTTTTGTTTCTTATTTCAGTTCTTCACTGTATTTTGTGTATACCATGTGCTGTTGATGAGTATCTGTAAATGATAATAAATACGTTGTAGTTTCTCTGTAGGTCTGTTACATGTTTGGTGCCCAGAGTAACCATTTTACATCCTGATTGTCTATATAAATATAATCATGGATTTTTGGAATTCATATAATTTGAGCTGGAAAACTCCTCAGTGAGATTAAAAGAGATAATTGTCATCACAACTATGCACTGAGCATTGCTAGTTCTGAGCTTATAACAGTTTAGCCCATAATAAAACCCAGGCGGGCGCACTGTTTACGACTGAATATTCTGTGGCAAATGACTGTTGCTTTATTCATAGGCCAGTCTCATTTTCACACCGTGCAGGGATGATGAAGTGCAGACAGGAAAGAGAGATGTAAATCAGAGACAGTGCTTGAAACGCGAGCAGAAATAGCTCAAGTTTCCATGGGAACGGTTTAGGCATCATAGGACACCATCAGTGTCCAGCCGCCTCTTTCCCTCCAGGCTCCAGCAGGCCTCTGGTACGGATATATCCTGGCCCCTCAGGCCACACTAGTGCAGCAGAACATTTTTTATTTCCAGAAACCAGCTACATTTTTTAACTCCAGGAGCACGCTGTCGTACATTAGGCCGCAGCAGAGGTGGGTAGGTCCATTTATTCTGTTGTATAGACATAAAATAGAATTCTTTCTTTCTCAAAGTCATAATTCTATCAGTGAGATGTAAATGTCATTCAGAGTGGTTTGATGTTAAATGGTGTGTTGTAGGGAAACCTACCATTTCTGATTTTCTTTACAGTGGTGGTGAGAGGAACCAGGGGCTGACATTTAATTTACACTTGAATAACTATGTAATATGTAATGTTGATAATGAAATAGTGTTAAGTAAAAAGAAAGACCTGCACAGACCTCTCCACCACGAACCCCCGCTGTAAACAAATCATTAGAACGGTGTAATTCATTTAGAACATCTGACTAATCTATAAGCACAGTTTTGATGGATCATAAATATTTTTAATAGACAATACTTATATTTAAGTGTGTTTAAGATAAGAGCTTTAGTGTTTTTTTTTTATTTTGAGCTCAAAGGAGGATTAAAAAAAGAAAAGACAACAGTATCTGTGTTATTAAAGCTCCTCTACATCTCTGTAAGGGGTATATTGAAGCTACTTTTGATATGTGTTACACCTGCTACTTATCTTGAGTCTTGATTTCACTGAAGTAACAAGATATTTACCTGTGGCGTAAGTCACTCCACCCACCACCAACCCACACACATCCGGGCTTGTTTAGAGTGAACACTGAGACACGCCCCTAAACACACAAATCGAAACCTGCTGGGTGGAAACCAGGTGTAGTGTAGATAATATTACAGCTATTGGACACTTTCTAAAATCTTGTTGAGAAACAGGAGTGCTTAAGACATCACTACGTTGAAGGTGAGTCGTCTAACTTGTCAAATATTTGTCAGATGTATTTCTCCTTTTTTACAGCAGAAATGTTAATGGCTGTAGTTGGAGTTCCTAAAGCCAACAAACCTGTAGTGCTGGCTGTCAGTTCTGTATCAGTGTGATCAGCTTCATGGTGGGACACACTCACCAACCTTGAACGCACAAAAACGGGCTGTGTCTCAAATCGACCCCTGGGTCATAAATAACAGGAACGAGTGTGAGTGACCTGATTATAAAGGACCTAGGGGTGTGTCTCAAACCAGCCGAGGTGAAGTATGTGGAGATCAGAAGAGAAGGGCATGACTGCAAAGCTGCAGTTTCAGAGCAGCAGTTTTATTACCGTGTCACTGGTACGCATGAGCAGTAGTGAGATCAGTGGCCCCTTACAATCACGCGTGAACACACCACGGCACAGCACACAGTGTGAAAATCCTTTCTCTGTGTTTAACTCTTTCACCAAGTGAAGCAGTTGACTGCCACCAACGGGGGCGTCTGGGGAGCAGTGTGTTGGGACGGCACCTTGCTCAGGGGTACCTCAGTGATGGCACTAGTAGTCCTGGGATTCAAACTCACATCCTTCTGATCACAAGGGCACCTCCCTAACCACCATACCACCAGCTGCCTTAATCTGCTAACTGTAAACAGCTACTGTTCATGCAGATTTTATGTGTCGCCATTATCATTCAGAAAGGGTTATGACAAAACCACTCTGAGATTTTCTACATTTGCATGTTACTTCCATAATATTTAATAAAAATACACTCAACATTCTCGGCTACCAAATAAATTTGTTCACCATGACCTTAATTAGCCAGAAAATGATGAATTTTATGAATCACTTCTGATCAATGAAAAGCCACCTTACATAATTATAATGTGAATCACCAGGCGAGCTATTAAGTGACAGCCAATGGGATGAAACAGAGTTAAAAAATGCATTTAAGTTATACGACAGCCTACAATTTGATTCTGCCTCACCACACAACCTGTTAATAGGATGTCAGACATGTTATATTTTATTTTGAAAGATTTTGGGGTTAGGAATCATATGCTTCTATGAGCCGTTTGGACAGCTCCCTTATCCTGATGTCAGGAGAAGGAAATTTGCATAGAACCACCCCTCAAATGTCGAGCCCCACCCACTAGATTAGTTGAAGATCAGCTATTTTTGTCTGCTGGTTTTATACAGCACTCATCTTGCTCTGGGTCCGACTTGGGGTGAACATATAGGACTGGATAGCGCCTCTGTAAGCATGGGATGTGTGGGGCGTGGCCAGCAACCGATTATTTGCATAAAAGTGACAGAGCCCTTAAGTGGCTGAAAGTGACTGTCAAGAATAGAGCTGGTGAGATCTCTTTATGTGAGAGTGATTTTGTGCAAAGAACTTCATGAACATGTTTTGT